>JAQQSK010011170.1:0-12383 GCA_028658325.1 Potorous gilbertii | reverse complement strand
ACGCTAGGAAAGATACAGAGGTTAGGTAAAACATGATCCCTTCCCTCATAGAGCCTCTGGTCTAGTGCAGGGGTCAGTCAATCATGACCCAAGGGTCTAGATTCACAAGAAGATTCATCTAGATTCACAAGAAGTCTAAATCAAGCACACCTGTTTTGGTATAACCCATAAAGATATTTTTAGCTCATGAGCCATACTAAAGCAGATAGCTGGCCAGATTTGGCCCATAGTTTGCTGACCCCTTGTTTAGTGGGTAGTAACGAAGTTGTATCACTCGAGGAAACAAGCTGAGTTTGTTTTCCAGTATGTTAAGGGGTATGAAAGACTTTCAATCTACTCATGATTCTAAGGAACACTCATGAAAAGCTTGAGTTGGGCAAGTTTTAATCAAAGTTTTGATGGTAGAAGAACATGGAACTTTGGAAAGGATGTATACCCCAGTTGTTTTTGTTTGGTTTGGTTTTTTCCACCTGAAGTTATCCAAATAGTACAAAAATCTACATCATGAAGAGGTTTTCACTGACTCAAATTCTAATTGATTTATATGGACAAACTCTTTGAATTCACCTCACTACATACCTAAAGATGAAGAAACCAAATCATTCCACAGTGACTTGGAAAACAAGAACATCAGAATTGCCACACTGGCCTAGATATTTGGTCCATACAACCTAGAAATTCTATTGCCAATGATAATCCCAAATAGTTTGTGATAACATGGAACATGGAGCTGTAACTAAGGAGGATCAACCAGAGCCTCTTGCCCCATGGTGCCAATATCAAAGGGGTATGCTTTCTTCCACCAGTTCTATATCCACAATCCTCTGACACTCCATGGCATGACCATTCCCACTTCTTTGCCCAGACCCAAGCTCCCACCTCGTCTCTTCTCACTGATACCCCTTTCTTATGACCTGTCTTTACCCAACAACCATACCTCTTCCTACTGTACCCCTCTTCCCTCCACACACACACAAACACATGCATACAAACACACACACACAAACACATACATGCACCACATTTTCTTCTAGGTTTGGTGAGATTGGGAGTTGAGAGTGTCAGTTTTCAATGATGCAGTGGGAAAATGGACTGGACTCTTGACCAAAACATTTGCAATATTTATAATAGTAACAGAAAGGGAGATAAAGATATACAGACTAATGAGAACTAATATGGATACAGATGCCTATTCTTAGAAGTAGTTTGAGGCCAAAGTGATTGTTATAAATAGAGGAAGAATAGGGAACTTGGTCACATAAAAATGCATAAAGGGTCTAGAACTTCTACCAGAGATTGTGCCATCATTGTCTGTGAATTTTTTTTGTTTTGATCCAAATTTCCCTACTACTTTGTCCTTCATATAAGCAACATGCTCATAACCAACCATTTATCCAGTATGCAGATGCATACCTACCCAGCTGGCAACAAGAAATCTTTATATATTCTCACAGTGTTGTGGGAGCAATATTTTTTCGGTCTATAACTTCCCTCTAACTTAAATGGACTTTGAAAGGAAACTACTTAAATTGATATTAATTCTGGCAGGAACCAAGAAGTCTAGATCGACATCTTAGTACTTGCAGGGGAATAAACACCAGAGAGCATGCTGATGGAAAACCATCCATCCTATCACAATTAGTTAAAAGATTATGTCACTTGACTATCTACAAAACAGCCCAGTCAGAGCTCTCCAAAGACAAGGCATCCCAATAACCTACTGCATGTTAGGAAATTAGTCAGATACCCTAGTAAGCAGTAGGAAAGGAGCAATGGTCAATTAGTCTCTAAGAAAAGAGTTCAGTCATCAAGCAAAAAAGTCTGCCTAAGCTTGATAGTGACTCAAATAACTCTTACTCAAATAAGGACAAATATGAGTATTGACATTTGCTAGAAGGTTAGAGGAGTCAACCAACTATATTCTGGTCTCAGGATACTACCCCAAGATATTATACATGAAATTCCTTTTCAGTTAAGGACTAACTTATTTTTGACCTTACATAAACAAAAGTTTCAGAGAATCTTCTACCTAGGTGCCTAACATCATATGAGGGTGACCTTGTGTTTGTCAACTGTGCATAAACTCTTATCAGGTCATACAAAGATGAAAAGGCTTTGAATCAAGACCCAGTAGAGGACTATAGGTAGGTCATCCAAGGACCAACCTAACTAAGTTGAGTGATTCATCACCAGAGTAGTCACCGAATAATGAACATTTCAGCCACACAACTCTTGAAGACAATGCCCCAAATTACAGAAGGGATGTCACCTGAAGTAAGGGGAGAATAGCTGTTAACAAAATCACAGATCCCTGAAATATTGAATTAACAACCATAAGATGTTTTAGATTTGATAAAGTATTTTTCTCACAATAATTTTGTGAGGTAGATAGTAATATCCATGTGTGTATATATATATATATATATATATATTTATATATAAAGATATATATCTATGTCTATATTTATATTTACATCTATATCATCTATATTGATATCTACATCTATTTTGAACCAAACCTGTAATTTCATTGATAGCTTGCAGTTGTGTCAAACCTAACCAGGAAAAGGTACCACTAAATCATACATAAGAATCCCTGTAACCACACAGTCATTTAGAAAACCACATAATAACATTATCTATATTTTATTGCATTTTTATTTATTTTGTTATATATTTCCCAATTACATTGTAATGTGGTTCAGGCCTGGCTACATGTTCGATACTCCAATATAGGGAACTCTCAGCAAGGAATTTCCTGCTACCAAAGTTGGTATCAGTTCTATAAATATAGTCCATGGAGAGTTGCCTGGGGACACCAAGAGGTTAAATTAATCCAAGGTCACAAAGGCACTATGAGTCAGAGGCATGATATCTTTCTGATATCTACACTAGCTTTCTGTCTACCATGCCACACTATGCAAATAAGCTACCCTTCTTCCAGTCTCCCATGTTCCTAATGTTGGGGTTATCTTGGAAATTTCCTCTTTCTTCATCTAACAGGGAATTCTCAATAAGAAAATTTCTCATTTTGTAGATAAAAAAATTGAGATTCTGAAGAATTAAGTGACAACATATGGGCTTCCTAAAAGACTTTAAATAGTCACATTCATAAAGGAATAGAGAAAAATAATTTGTTTTATTCTGCCTCAGTCTCTAGAAATCCATTGGGCTGTGTGCTCTAGTGAGAACAACTTTAATTATTCCCTTAGATGAGACTCACTTGTTTCTCACTAGCAAGCATCTCAGCCTAATAGAGGCCTAGTTCTCCTAGTTCACCAGTCCCTCAAAGGCAGTCCCATTCTAAGTTTCAAGGGATAGGCTCTCATGTACTTCTCTCCCTAGAATTGGGAACAGCCAGCCTATCTTTTCTGGTTAGAAAATTGGCCTTTGTCTAGCAGCTTTCTTTGGATTCCCTCTATGGAGAAGAGAAAAGGGTGATTCATAATCCTGACCCATCTGAAGTTCAAATAAGGCTAATGCTCCCTAGGCGTACAATTAACACTTCACACCCATTCAGGTCCCTATGGGGGCTTCATCTCCTTGAGTTCAGGTCTCCAGATGAGTCATTTCCAGATTGGCTCCCACACTTTCTCACAAGGGAGAGATTCCTTACTAGAACTCTGTCTCATAGGTTGGAATTCAAGCACTTTGTAGAATCCATAGTGACACAGCTTCTCCCCACAAAAGAAAGGAAATATCATCTTACACAGTAAGAATATATGACCTTCTAGTGGCTATGTGAGGGCTCCGGGCACCTGGGGAAAGACCATAGACAGGGAGAGTCCTAGGAAAAAATGGTGTGAAGGAAATTTGGGAGGAAACTTTAATTAGGTTCATGAAACTTAAAAAGACCTAAGATTTCTAATCCCATCTCTTCATGTTATAAATGAGAAAACTAAAGCACACTGAGGGGAAATGACTAGTCCAAAATAACACAGATAGTAAGCAGAACCAGTATTTGAACCCAGGTTCCCAAACCCCAGGTCTAGTATTTATTTTGTGATTTTCCCAGCATCAACAATAGTACCCAAGAAAAATATTTCAAAAGGTAAATTAAAGATGCATACCACTCTTCAGAGTATCAGAGAAAAGACACTATAAGAGCCAATTGAAACTATACTTATGCATGATAATGAACATTCATATCCTGATGTGCGCACATTATTAAAATCCCTGCAATTACAACAGCAAGTGTCGGACCTGGAAGAGATGCAGCTAGACCATTTCCAACTTTGGCATCAAAAAGGAAAAAAACATCAAGCTTCATCCATTTTCTCTCACTGCTAATGAAGGCTTCTATTGTTCCAAACTGTCCAGAATGACTCTCTTGACAATACAGGTAATTAATGTACCACACTTCTGGCTTCAGATACGGCTGAAAAATGTGGTGGCAGCTGATAATTGAATCAGCTTCTCAAAACTTTCCCTTTATCTTAATGAATAACATTGATGCCTTGAATTTGTAGCACTCATTTCTTCCTAGAAACTTTCTTGCATCATCCTTATGATTCCAAACATTCCACTCATTTTACAAAATGGGAGACAGGTTAAGAATAGTAGGATCATAGAAACAGAAGGGAACTCAAAAGCCATTTAGTTCAATATATTTATTTTACATATGAGGAAACTGAGGCCCAAGAGAGTTAATTGATGAGTAATGTGCCAAAGTTGGAATTTCAATTCTGGTCCTCTGACCCAAAGCCAGTGCTGTTTCTACCATACCATACTGCCTCCCTAAGCTTTCCTATATCTAATAATTGAAGTAGTCAATCTCATTGCCTCTAGCCTCATTGAAAATTTAGTCTCCATCATGATCTCTTTTTGTATGAAATTTAATTTAGAGTGTCTTAATGTCCTCAGAACCAGAGGTCATTTTTGTGGCATTAAAAAATGGTACAAAGTAGTACAGTTGGATTAGGTCATTCTCAGGGCATTTTTTTATTACTTTAGTGAGTAGGTAACTTTGGGACTTGTAGATAAAGGATAAATTCAATGAATCTTGAGAATAAGCTGCCAAGGCAGAGTAATTTTAGTTTTTAAATGTTTAGTATTTTAAATGGAAGTCCATTTTAAGAATCATCAAACTGACATGGTGTCATGAAGGTCTAGCAGCAGATGTAAAATAATCTTGATTCTTAGTTTTAAAGCTGAAAATGCAGCAAAGTTCATTCTAAAAAATTACAGAGTTAAAAAAACACCTTGGAATTTATTACTGCTTAAAATGGTTCCTGTAGAAATTCTATTATACACCCAAATATGTAAACTCAACATTGTTTATTAAATCTGCTTAACTCGTGCAGGATGTTGTGCATCCTTGGGGATACAGAGAAGAGACATGAGCCCTCTCCTCAGGAACTTTTAGTGGTTTAACAACAACACAGCAACCACAAAGGTGCTTCAAGGGAGAATGGATTCAGGGCAAAGGACAAAGCCAACCAAACATCTTTAGAAAGATCTGAGTAGAGAAAAATCTTTTATTTTCTGAGGAGACAGTAGTATCTGGGCCAGATTGAAGGAGAGATCCTTATAAAGGTCCTTATGGAAGGTGATCTGACTCAGAGGCTGCATAAATACAGGATTTTTGGACCAAATAATTCCAGTGGTCTTTACCTCCATTCATGATAGTAGGTACTCTGAGGAAATGTAATATCATGGATTCAGCCCTATCTGGTTTTGACTTCACATGACCTTTTCAAACAAGAATGAGCTCAACTTGTCAAGTTCATGGGTGTTAAGGGAGAAGTTTGTGCTAAGCCCTCACAAACTCAAATGGTTTATCTTCCAGAGGATTCTGTCATTATCCTGGAAAACATGCATCTTCTCGAAAAAGCATGTGAAGCATTTGAGGAGGGAAACCAAAAAAGGACCGTAATTGAAAATACAATCCAAATACACAAAATTTCAATTTCAATGGGACTTCATAATTGATATATACCCTGAAATAAATTGTCAAGTTTCCCGAGGGATGGGGAGTTTGCATCCATCTGGTGACAAAAATATGGAAGATAATTTGTTGGAAAGTAAAAACTTTTCATTTTTAGGTAGTGGTTATAGAGTATTGCATTTGGAGTTAGAGGACCTTTGGTGTGAACTGGGATTCTATTGCCTCGCCTTCATCTAGGTTAAACTAGATTAAAACAAAGTCCAGTTTTAATAACTACTTGGCTTCACTTGGATGCCACACACACGCCCTCCAGAAATGATTATTTAACAAAATCCGAGCTTTAAAAACAAACTGATTTCAATGGAGGTGGTCATTGAGAATAGATATTTTCTAACTATAAGCTGCAAAAAAGCACAAGGAATTCAGCTGGACAAACCTGAGCCCACCAATACTCGGGTTTGATCTAATTGATTACAATTTGCTGCATGGCTTAAGTGTTTAGTCAGGATTCTAAAACACTGATCTTCCTTCCTGTAGGATGGAGATGCTCACGATAATCCAGGCAGACAGTTGTACAAAATGACAATCTCATCATCCATCACAGTGGCACACTGTTGTTACTGGTATTATGTTACTTCATTTATAAAGAAGACCAGTGACATCACAAGGGTGATATCTTAGCTTGCATCTAAATTGGATTTAAATGAGGCAGAGTTGCACAAAGTCATCAACCTCACTGTCTCTTCCAGAGTCACTAAAGTCCAAAGGCAGGACAAAAGTCAAGATGATGGGTGATGGCCCAAATGTACACTAGGAAAACTGGGGCAGATGGAGGAAAGTATTACCCGGATCCTGGAGAGAGAAGGGGATGTGGGCTGGGGAACTGTTTACATGTTAATAACTTTTGCTGAGAATATAGCATTGAAAGTGTAAAAGCTAAATAAATGTCAGATCCCCGTAAGAAATATTAAGATAGCTGATTATGTAAACATTTTTTTTGTGTGCGAATGGTAAAGAATGTGATCCACAACTTGAATTCAAATTTCCTGTTCAAATATTGTTAGTCTGAATGTTAGTCTACCCTCCTTGTTAAACTGTTGTGATCAGTGCTGCAAATATTGATCACTATGAATTGAAAACATAAACTCGAAGGAGAGAGTTGGAGAAAAGCAGAGATGCACATTTGCACAAACCAGAGCAATAAATAATATATAAATGTCACGGGACTCAGGAACCATTTCCAAACCAAAATGTAATGACTGCCATTTTTCAGCTCAATTTCCTCAACCTCCTTTCATTTGACTGAACAGTCATCACATATCTGGGCACGTGGACAAGAGTTCAAACAAACAATGTAAATGGCCAAACACCATGGAAACGAAACCAAACTTTATACCACTAACCCACAACAATAACTCTCTACAGACTTTGGAGCAACCATCAGAGCCCCAATCTCATCCACCAGCCACAAAATCCCATTTCCTAATGATCCAGATGGAGCCAATACATCTTGCAATGCATCTTGATGACTGTCAACAAAGGCTTTGATAGACAACAGCATTTAGGAGGATGGAGATGAGAGTCCCCAGCAGAGAATAACCTGATGCCCTGTACACGGTTCAGTTCTGAGAACAGACCACAAGAGTGTGTTACTAGGCGAGAGGCAATCTCAGTGATAGTTAATGAGCTAAACCTGCCACCTTCAACATGCCTGCATCAACACCATTCTGCCTGTGTAATTACACAAACATCCAGGGCACCAATTGGCTGGATATTTTTGTGCAATCTGAATTACACATGAACTGATCATGGCTGCCAGAAGGTCAGTGACAAAGAAGCAGAGTTAGAGATGATATCTTATGTGCAAAAAGAAGTAGAAAAGTTGATCCTAGTAAATATTCTTTTATACAGATACAAAATAAAATGTAGAAAACGCAAATCAGCAATGTACTCTTGGGTTCCTTTTTTGGAAATGTTCATGTTATTAAAGAGCAGTCCTGAATGAATACCAGGGAAGAAGAACCAGGGAATGTTTAGATTTAAAATTTGTGAATTTCAAATTGTTTTACCCTGGAGTTTAGACTTTCAAAGAATCTCTATTCTCAATCACCAACTAGAAATGGTATGGTTTATAATGAGTCTTTTGACCTGAGGGCCATTCAGAGAACCCACAGGAGTTGGAACTAGAAGGAACTTTCGAATTTATCTAGCTCTCCCTTTCTTTTTATGGATGAGTGAACTGAGATCCAGTGAGGACAGTCACACAAGTAGCAAGGTGCCGAGAGGCAGAGGTCCTTGGTCTCTAGATCTGATGCTCAGTTGTTGTTCAGTCCTTTAAGTCATGATCCCATTTGGGAGTGGTTTGGCAAAGATGCTGGAGTGGGTTGTCATTTCCTCCTCCCGTTCATTTTACAGATGAGGTTTTGATATAAGCTGTGTAATATTGGACACAGAGCTTTACTGTTCTGGGCCTCTGTTTCTTAATTTGCAAAATAGAGGGGGCAAGACAGACTAGGTGATCTTTAAGGCCCCTGTTAGCTCTAAGTTTTTGACCCATAACGTAAGTTACTATTGCTCAAGTTCTCAGACTAGCTCTGTTGATTCTATTAGATGTTTTAAGGTCATTCTGACAACAGGTACTTTTTCCCCATATTAAAATCCCAGGGGCATAAGAAGTATAGGGAGAATAGTATTCCGTTTTTTTTTTATTTTGTCTCTCCTCCCCACCAAGGTTCTTTCTTTTCAATTTCTGTGAATTTTGAAGCTAAAATGAGCCAAATAAAAAAAATACTAGTAGGTGAATGAGAATGTTAGGATATGATGGGAGAATTGTCTAATTTTCTTTCCCCTGCCCTCCTTATGGTCATTTCATTGTACTTCCATTACAGGGGACCACAAGCAAGAAAAATTCTGTAAGATTTTTCAGAGGGGAGAAATTCAAAAGTATCACTAAAATTAAATTCTTGACTTACCGGTAATCTTATCAGAAGATTTTGTTTTTTCAAACAGTACCTATCTATTTCTTTGAATCTCCTTTATTTGTCTTATGTGAGTAATCAATTACAACCTTTTTCAGACCTCGAAAAAATTATTAGCAATCATTTATTCAATAAAAACATATTGATTGTCAAATATAAGCAAGAGTCCTGCTAGTCCACAAGACCCTATCTTATTTAAACTTATGCCCAATATACAAAACAGGGCATAAAGTAATTTTTTAATAAATACTTATTGAATTGTTGCATTTAATTAAATGCTTTGTGCTAGTTGCTGTGAGGGAACCAAAGAAAACTAAAATGTAGCCCTCAGTGTCAGGTTTGCCACATAGAAAGGAAGGCAAAACATGCATAAAAATCTTTATTATGACATCAGCCTTTGCACTCCCATATTCTGACTCTGAAGTCTCTTGGGACTTGTTTCAGTTTTAACATGGGCTGTTTTCAGAAATCCATTTTGTAAATCATAGCCCAAATCCCCTACTCACTCATCCAGTAGGGCCCTCTTTATTCCTAGATAAATATAAGAATAACAAATTCAACCACAAATCTAAGGGAAAAAAGTAGTTTAAATAACAAAGGAGAGCTAAGTAATGGAATTATTGTCTCAAATTTTCCTTGATCTCCACTAACTCTTCAAGAAAAGGGGAATCCATTTGCTTTAGAATTCACAACCCAATGGCAAAATACAGGTTGCTTTGCCTCACTTTGATCTGTGGAAGCATCTCCCAGAAGGTTGAGATTTGCTGACACCTAGATCCTTGGCTCCAAAATCATCAGGATTTTGTTGGGACTCCTACATTCAGGAATGCTATAGGTAAACTTCTTTCCATGCCCCCTTCAGTTCCCCTGCTCCAACTCTAAAGCCCATGACCTATTTGTCCTATCTTCTCTCATATCCACTTTCTGGAAGTCATGTTTTTGTATCCCTGATTTTTTTACTCCTCACATCCCAGAAGACTGCCCACCAATCAGAGGCCATATCAGGTGACACCATAACTCTGTACCCAGAACATATTCTTTTGAGAAATGTAACCTGGAGAATTTCTCCCAAAGTACATTTATTCTTCAGAGCTATTTCTTGTGAAATTTAGTCCTGGAGACTTTCCTTCTAGGTGACATACAGAATACACTATACTAGGTCAGTTGTGGAAAATCAAGAAAAGACGCACAAAGAAATGACTTCTAATTGGTGGGATCTAGATAGGCTTCATGGAAGAGATGAAGTTTGAATTAAGTCTTCAAGGATAGGAGGAAATTAGACAGAAAGAACTGGAAGTGAAGTTATTTCACATGTATATAACAGCCTAAGGAAAGTTAAAGAGGTGTAAAAATATAAGATTTGTGTGGAGATCAAAACGATAAAAATTCCGAAGGGTCTAAAAATTAACCAGTGCTATTTGAACTTAATTTCCTTTGCATTCAAAACCAGAAAAAAGGGGAATAAATCAATCTAAACAGATCAGGAACTTAGTACCTCTTCATTGTTATGTTTCATCATTTAGTAAAAGAAAAAGGTCAACATGTAGGATAAATCAAATAGTTTTAGACTGGTTCCCTGAATCACTCTGAAAGTTTCAGGCTCCCTCTCTGGCAAATTTCGAAGTTTACCAGTATCACAAGAGAGATCACAGTGAAATGTTAAGTGAATAGCACAGGTATAAACACAATGAATTCAGAAGAGAATATAATACCTGTGGGCTGAATGAATCAGGGAAGACTTCATGGAGGAGGTAAGATTTGAATTGGGCCTTGAAAGACAGCGAGGGTTTAACTGAGTAAAGGGGATAAAGAAGGCATTATACATGTAGGATTGCAGAAGTGTGTCAAGAGAGTAAAGTATTTGGATTGGAGAAAAGGGCTTGAGTGGGGAGTAATAGGAAATAAGGTTGGAATATTGGGTTATAAATAGATTGCACAGAGCCTTGAAAGCCAGGCTAAGACATTTATATTTTATCCTGTAAACAATGGAAAATGAATGAAAGTTTGGGAGCAAGGAAATGATTTGGGAAAGGGCATCTTAAAAGTACAACAAAACAAAGATGGGTATTTTCAAAATTTTAAGTAGATCATTCAGTCAATTTGTATAATACTCCATCTGCCTTCTGAAAACAGAGACATTTGTAGGGGAAAAAATGAGATTTTTCTGAAAAACATGATAGCCATGTAATATAAAACCAATGCAAAAAAACTCATAAATGTTTCATCCAACATAGTACCAAAAGGTAAAGGAACACAAAAACAGATAAATTGGTAGTTGAATAAAGTCTACACCCTCCATGGAAGTTTTTCCCTGGCACCCAGTCCTTGTTAGTTTCACTCTCAGACCAAAAGGTTAAGTTATAGCAATTTTCAACTCGGTCACATGAATGAAAACAGTAACTTGGAGCACAGAGTGATTTTTACACCAAAACATGGTTCAGATTTTAAAGGCAGAAAAGTACATTTCTAGCCTTTGCAAAGGTCACTCTTCCTGTTTTGAGGTTTACAAGGAGAAATATTTATAGTGGCTTAGTTTCAGCTCTTGTCTCTTCTAAAATATATTTCTTTGTAAATGTCACTGTCTCCTCCCAGCACACACCAACGGTAAGGTAGTTTAATTAGAGGGTATATGAGTAGATGCACATATTGTAACATGGAGTTTTATTTCATATATAGATATATATGAAATTTCCTATATACAGACATATAAGTATATTATAACATGAGATTTTATTTCATATATATGAAATTTCATACATGCATACATATGACATGGGGGAGAATATAGAGAGTGCAAAAAAGAGAAGAAGAGGGGAGAAAGAGAGAGAAGGAGAAAGAAAAAGGAAGAGAGAAAGGAGAGAGAGCAAAATAAGAAAAGAGAAGAGAGAAAGAAAAAAGGAGAGAAAGGGAAGAGAAAAGGAGAGGGAGAAGGGGAGAGAAAGTGGTAAAAAGAAAGAAGAAAGGAGAAAAAGAGGAGAAAGAGGAGAGACAAAAGGAAAAGAAGTGAGGGAAGGAGAGGAGGGGAGAGAGAAAGAAAGGAGAAAGAAAAATAGAGGAGAGAAAGGAAAATGAAGACAGGAGAGAGAAAAGGAAGGAGAGGAGAGAGAGAAGGAGAGAGGAATGAAAGAGAGAATGAAGGAAAAAGAAAAAGAAGAAAGAGAAGAGAGAACCTGCACAAGGTCTTTTCTTATGAATGGGATTTGGTTTTTTTCAAATTTATCACTGAGGTTGAAACTTCTGTTCTCACAATGTAGTTTAAGGGAAAAGTTTGTAGTAACACAATAGTCTACAGGAAGAGTAGTGATGTAGTGGATTGTGAATCACAGGACCTGGGTTTGAAGCCTAGGTCTTTCAGTTTTGGGTTGTGTGACCTTGAGTCAGTGCATATAAAAGTTATGTTTACACTAGATTGTAGTCTATTAAGTGTGCAATAGTATTATTATATACATACCTTAATTTTAAAATATTGTTAATAAATGCTCACCATCATCTAAGCCTTCAGAAATTCACAATCTTTT
>JAQQSK010011169.1:0-12383 GCA_028658325.1 Potorous gilbertii | reverse complement strand
TTTCAGGTAGTCCCATAATTTTTAAATTGTCTCTCCTGGATCTATTTTCCAGGTCAGTTGTTTTTCCAATGAGATATTTCACATTCTCTTCCATTTTGTCATTCTTTTGGTTTTGTTTTGTGATTTCTTGGTTTCTCAGAAAGTCATTAGCCTCCATCTGTTCCATTCTAATTTTGAGAGAACTCTTTTCTTCAGTGAGCTTTTGCACCGCTTTTTCCACTTGGTTAATTCTGCTTTTGAAAGCATTCTTTTCCTCATTGGCTTTTTGAACCTCTTTTGCCAATTGAGTTAGCCTATTTTTCCAGGTATTATTTTCTTCAGCGTTTTTTTGGGTCTCCTTTATCAGGGTATTGATCCGTTTTTCATGCTTTTCTTGCATCTCTCTCATTTCTCTTCCCAGTTTTTCCTCCACCTGTCTAACTTGATTTTCAAAATCCTTTTTGAGCTCTTCCATGGCCTGAGCCCATTGGATATCTATTTCAGATGTTTTGGATACAGAGGTCTTGACTTCTATGTCTTTTCCTGATGGTAAGCATTGTTCTTCCTCATTAGAAAGGAAAGGAGCTAACATCTGTTTACCAAGAAAGTAACTTCCTATGGTCTTATTTTTTTTTCCCTTTTCTGGGCATTTTCCCAGCCAGTTACTTGACTTCTGAGATTCCTCTCCACCCCAGGCCCAGATTCGCCCAGCTAGTGCTTGGGGTCTGAGATTCAAATGCTGCTCCCCAGCCTCAAGGCTTTCAGCAGTGGGCCAGCTGCTATTCAATGTGAGCTTAAGTTCTGGTGCTCAGGTTGGGGCAGGGCTATCTCCCAGGCTCAGTTCCCTCAGGGGGTTTATGCAAAGATCTTCAGTAATGGATCTGAGCTCCTGCTTGCTTTGAGAGTTCCTGTCCTCTGCTTTCCCTCTCTGCTGCCTCCCGAGGGGCCTGAGTTATGGAGACACCCCGCTCCCCTCTTGGCCAGCCTGGAAGTCTCTCTCACTGACCTGGGCACCTGTGGGTGGAGGGACCCCCGCAGCCACCGGAGATTCCATCCCTGAAGCCTGCTCAGACCTGGTCTTCTCGGGGTTGCGCAGCCAAAGTAGGGCTGTGTTCTGCTCTGGTCCCATTTGCAACACACCTTTGGTGGGGGTTTTTCAGGTCTTTCTGGCACAGAAATCTCCTCCACTCTGTTGTTCTGTGGCTTCCACTGCTCCAGAATTTGTTGGGAGTTCTTCTTTACAGATATTTTATAGGCTGTGGTTTCAGAGCTAGCATAAGTGTGTCTTTCTACTCCACCATCTTGGCTCCTCCCCTTCCCAAAGTATTTCAAAAAAAATGTAAAAATATCTACCCATCCTTCATTTAGAATTAAGAAGACTTGGCAACTGATTATATGTATAGGATGAAAGATATTGAAGATTTGAAGATAACTCTAAAATTAAGAACCTGGGTCACTAGAAGTATGGTGTTATATCTAACCAAAATAAGGAAGCTAAAAAAAGAGGATAATTTTTTTTTTTTTTAAAGATGAATTTGGATTTGGACCTACTAAGTTTGAGAAAACTATAGATATTCAGTTGGAAGTATTCAGTAGACCCCGAGTTATAATAATAGTTAACATTTAAATAGTGCTTTAATGTTTACAAAGTGCTTTACAAATATCTCATTTGATTCTCACCATAACTCTGGGGAGAGGTACAATTAACACCCTCATTTTACATTTGAGGACACTGATGGCACAAAGCAATTCTGCAGGGTCATATAGTTAATAAATGTCTGAACCTGTATTTGGATTCAGGTCTTCCTGACTGTTCTATTGGCTATACCACCATTCTGCCTGCTGATGTAGAATGGGAGCTCAGTAGAGAGAGTGTGATTAGATAAATAGGTCTATGAGTCCTTTTCATACAAATGACCCATGGGAGCTAATGGGTTCACTGGGAGAGAGAGGAGAACTGAGGACAGAATGTTGGGTACACATTTAGGGGATGAGACATAGATGATGATTCAGCAAAATGAGTTAACAATAAGGAATCAAACAATAGGAGGAAAAACAGGATAGAATGTAGTATCATGAAAACCCTTGGAGCTGAGAGTATCTAGAAGAAAGGTCAGCAGGGTTCAAATGCTATAGAGAAATCAAGAAACTGAAAGACTGAGGAACAATTTTCAGATTTAGTAATTAAGACATTAATAGTAACTTTGGAAGAAGCAATTTCCATTGACTAAGATGGTCAGATGTCAGATTGCAAAAGATTGACAAATTTGTGAAAGGAAGGGACATTAAGGAGACAAGAGTAGCTTTTAATTTTTTTAGGGGTTTGGTCATGAAGGAGGGAAGAGGAATCTTGTGTAAGGGTATGATAGAGTTAAGTTAGTTCTTTTCCTTCCTTCCTTCCTTCCTTCCTTCCTTCCCTTCTTTTCCTTCTTCTTTGTCTTCTTCTCTTCCTCTTCCTCCTGCTTCTCTCTCTCTCTCTCTTTCTCTCTTTATTTTTTTCAGGCTCTAGATAAAAGAAAGTATTAGGTGATGAATTTGACCAACAGATCACAAATCCAGTGCAAGAACATGATATTGTAGTTGAATGAGACATTGACTATGCAGATATCTTCGGGAGCTCTTGTTCTCTGTCAAAAGCAGAACAGCTGATATGTTTTTATGTTGTTAATGATAATTTTTTTTAAAAGAAATGAAAGATGTATCAAAAGGAACTGATATTCTAGATCCATTTTGGCCAATGAGGAGAAACAAATGCTTTAGTTAAAATGGCGACTGGGGCCATGATCTTGACCATCAAACATAGAGTTCAAGATGGAGGAGAAGAAACATATTCTTACATACATCTTGGATTTTTTGAAAACAGTTTTTAAAAAGAAAATATAGGTTAGATGAAATAGCCCATTATTTTGCCATGGAGCATGAACAGAGACTCTCAGGAATTACATTCTAAAGACGTGACTTCACTGAATCCAAAATATATCTTATATGTACTACACTATCTTATTTCAAGAAATAAATTTGCCTATAAATCAAATAATCAATTTGAAACACACTAGCTCCTCCCCTAAAGCATCTTAAAAACTGAAAGGAAAAAGAATTATGTTAATATCTTTTCTTCAAAACAGCTGTAGCATGTTGTAAGGCAAATGTTACCCTAATACCCCAAAGATACAAAACCTTTTGAGAGCAGGGTACATTTTCTTTTTATCTTTGTGTCCCTGGAGTATAGCATAATAACTTGCACATAGTAGGCTTTTGATGAGTGTTTAGTGAATTGAATATGACTGGTTTCAAATTAACCCTTCCTCTTTCACTAATGGTCATTAATTGAACCGGCTACTTGTAGTATTGGTTTTCAGGATTATTTATAGTAATCCTTTGGAAATTGGTAGGAAATTGTTAAGAATATGTATTCTTTTAGTAGTTTGTATTTTTTTTTGCTGACATTCTATTAAGCTAGGTTTTTCCACTGACTAAATGGCTCCAACTGCACCATTTTATGTAAACTCTGTGAAATTTTTGAGATCATAAAATTCTTGTATATAAATGATTGCTTCTTCCCTTAAGGAAATGCTCCCTAAGTCCTCTCAAATGTTTGGTTTTTCCAAAACTGTCCAACTTAATATCAGATAGTCATAGTGCCTATAGCTATTGTATATTAATGATTCTCTTTATAAAAAGGGGAAAACCTCCATTATTCCCCAGTTGTATGTTTTGTAAGCATATGCCCTTTCCCACTAGGAAAAGACAGTTCCTATGCCTCCATTTCCCTAAGAAAAAAACTTAGTGCTTTCTCCATTCTTTTAGGATTGGAGAAGAAAGGAAAACTATATCTTTCTATCCTATTCCACTGTCTTTCACCCAGCTAGGGTCAAATTACTTGGATTAGAACATCAATAAGCACCTTTATCTGCTCAGTAGTTTCTAAGCTCCTTGTGGGCAAGGGCTGTTTCATTTTTGCCTCTCCAGCACCTAGCACACTACCCCTGCAAGTAGTGGGCACTTAAAACATTATGTCTCAAATTGAATTTGCTGAATGTTCCAGGATAGGAGTCTAGCAACACAGACTTTAAATTGTTAAGTTAAAGGGACAGGAAATGTGTCATAGTGTTCAGAGATAAAAAGGACCTAGATAACTTACTTATTTGATAAAGTTGGAGATAAGACCAAAAAAGGGAAGTAACTTGATCCAAGCACATGGATAGTGATTGGCAGAGCGGAATTCAAACCCAGATTCTAAAATGTCCTTTGCCCTTCAGCATAACCTGAAGGACCCTTTAGGCTTCCAGCTGTGGAATCATTAGACTTCCTCTTGTCTACCTTCAATCTCATTTCTTTCAGTGTGAGGTCTGTGTAATGCAGGGTATTATGGGAGATCTCCAGGGTCGCAGCACCTGTGCTATGAGGGATGGGTAGGTTAAAGGAAGGTAAATGTCTCCTTTTCTTCCCTCCTTCTAACTCTATATAGAAGTGAACAGGAATAAGAAGAATGAATCCATTTACATATTCAGCATACATTTAGCCATTCATATATTAATTGTTACATTTTATTTAAAGAGAGTTTGTATAGGTCTTGTAATATAAACTGCATATCTTTTGTTGAAGGGCCAATCTCATTGCGTTGAGAGAGATTCATCAGGAGGTTGACTGTAGGTTTTTAGCCTCAATAACCTGGATCCCTTGACTCACAGTCTAGCCCCTTTCTAATTTTTCATTTCCTCTATGGTTGGGAGCTAACCTGAGCTGTTGCAGGGTCATAGATAAGAATGCTTAGAGTCTGGGACATTGGAGTGGCTGATGTCAGGCTATCTGTTGTTCAACATTCCCTAGCCCAGAAGAGTGATCGAGAACCTCATTCATTGGGGGCCCAGATTCCGAGGGGTAGAAAGCAGCAGTGGCTATTTGATGGTGGCTTGCTTTCTGTCTTCTATATTCCTGACATGTGGCACTGAATCTGATGGACAAGAATTAAACTAGTCCTAAGGAGAATGGTGAAGTTGGCAAACTTTGTCTTTGGCCCTCTTGTCCTCTACATATTTTCCCCTATTTTGATAATGACTCTGCCATGGTCCATTCCCTTCTACTCCCTCTCCAGTAAGTATTCTTCTGACCTTTTAACCAGCCTTCAGATGAGGACCTTATGTCAGTCATTAACACTGTCAATGTGCATTTAAATTAATGTGCTCCTGAGGAGTATTTGCATTTTAAATTTTAGAACAAAAAATTTTGTTGTGGAAATGATATGAGTATGCTTGATAGGGAAGAAATACATACACAGAAATATACATATGTATATATGCATGCACACATACCTGTATGTACATAACCTCACCATATAACTAAGCATCAACCTATTCTGTCTATAGGTACAGTAGATTCCAGTGGAGTGAAAGTGATACATGGGACCTGGCGGTCCACAGAACCTCTAAATTTGGGTTTGTCTGCGCATGGACCCTGCAAACCTAACATCTCTCTATTTCTTATTGGGTTGTATATCTCATAGAGATCTCCTTCAGTCCTGGAACAAGACTGATCATCCTAGATCTTTACTATCCATCTCCCAAATTTAACACCTTCCCTTTGACCTCATGGTAGATATAGCCTGGTGGGAGACACTTTATAGACCATAAATGGTGGACCTCAAGCCTTTTGTTTTCCCTTTTGTTGTGTAGCTGCCTTTCCTAGGAACTCTAATTAAGATCTATCCCACTGACAATAAGTATTAATACCCAGTTAAATTTTAGACAGCTTTTTAATGGGATGTACTGTAAATTTAGCTCCTTTATTATGTCACTAATCTATCTCTGTCTTCTACCATATGGTAACAGAGTTTTCTATGTGCATTGTCATGTTTATGAGTAAATAATAGATTGCTCTTGCCCAGTAGTGAGAGATGGGCTGCTGAGTCATTATAGTCTTTTTTTTTTTTACTTAATTAGGTTTTTAGAGTTTGTTTGGGGTGGGGTGAAAGAGAGGGGAAACTTATTTTATGTTAAACATTTCAAGGAGGTGATTTTTTTTTGGTATTTTTTAAACATTTTATTTTTTATTTATTTTATTTTAAACATTTCTTTGTTTTGTCTTCTTAGCACAGTGCCTGGTGGACAGAGAACATTTAAAAACTTGTTAATTGATAAATTGACTCCTTATATCCAATCAGTCACCAATTTTTATCCCTTATAGATAACATCTCTTGAATCTATCACCTTCCAACTCATATAGATAACATCTCTTGAATCTATCACCTTCCAACTCATATAGATAACATCTCTTGAATCTATCACCTTTCAACTCATATAGATAACATCTCTTGAATCTATCACCTTCCAATTCATAGGGCCACCACTCTTGCTCAGATCTTGTCTCCCAGTTGGCCTCAATCCATTGTCTCCAATTCATCCTTCCCAGCTGCCAAAGTGATGCTCTTAAAGCATAGGACTGATTGTGTCACTCCACTCTCAGTAAACTCAAGGGGCTTCCCATCACTTCTAAGATCTACAAACTTCTTTGCTCTACCATCATGGCCTGGCACCAGTCTATTCTTACAGTTTGATTGAATATTATGTGCTCTGTGCTCTAACTAAGCTGGTCTTCTTGCTTTTATTTACCAATGCCATTCCATCTCCCATCTCTGTGCTTTTGTACAGGTTATTCCTCTTGTTGGGGATGTACTCCCCTCTCACCCCACCTCTTAGAATTCCTCCTTTCATTTAATGCTTAGTTCAAGGACTTAGTTAAAGAAAAAGAGAAATAGAAAGAAAAACAGACAGAAAGGAAGAAAGGAAGGAGAGAAGGAAGAAAGAAAAGAAGGAAGGAAGAAAGGAAAAGAAGGGAGAGAGGGAAGGAGGGAGGGTAAAGAGAAAAAAGCACATATTGGAATAGCTATTCTGTTGTTATCCTTATATATGAGAGTTATTTTGCAAACTGGCAGATAGAGAGAAGGGTGGAAAGCAGCTGACCTTTCAAAGTCCTTGCTTAGCTAACAATAAAACCTCAACACAGGAAGAATTCTGAGCACCCCAGGGATTTCTCTGGCCTCTGTTGTACTTTTGGAGGAAAGCTGAAGGAAGAAGACCTGCAGATAAGTATGTTCTAAAACCCCCAGAAAAAAACCCTTCAGGAAAAAAAAGGAAATCTCAACGAAGAAAGTCATGATCCTGCCTGTACAAATGAGGTCTATATTTTTGTTTGGCTTCTCCCTGAAAAATAAATAAATAAAGACTCGCCTTGTGCCCTCGGGAATGAATCAGATTGACTTATTGATTACTACACAGCACACTGTAGATAAATTCATTGGACTGTCACTCTAGGTTTAAGTTCCTGGAAAACTATTAGTGGAATCATTTCAAGGGATTTTCCTAATAGCACTTCAAATTGGAGAAAGAAGGACTTTTGATTAAAACCCAATAAAGGTGGCTTACCGCGAGCTAACAAGGGGACACAGTAAATAAGCTTTGGTCACAGGTGAGCAGGAAGTTGGTCTATTGTCCATGGGGTGGGAAGGTGATGTGGGAGGTGGGGGAATGCAGAAAAGTGCTCATCTAGAACTAAGATCCTAGGCAACCAGATCAAGTCACTTAATCTTGTCTTTCTCAGGTATAATAAAATGGATATCAAAATACAAGGGTAAGCTAGCAGGAGTTAGTAAGGTAGTTAGGTGGTGTGGTAGATAGAATACTGGGTCTGGAGACAGGAGGATCTGAGTTTAAATCCAGCCTCAAGCACTTACTAGTTGTGTGATCCTGTGCAAGTCACTTAACCCTGTTTGCCTTAGTTCTTTATCCATAATATGAACTGAAAAAAGAAATGGCAAACCATTCTAGTGCCTCTGCCAAGAAAACCCCAAAAGGAGTCATGATGAGTTGGACATGACTGAAGCAACTCAACAAGTTGGGAAAAAAGTAATGGGGACAGTAGGTAGGAGAATTCTAGTCCTGGCATCTACTATTAACAAATCACTTGACCTCTCTGTAAAACAAGGATTGTCTTGCATGATCCCATCTATCTTTATGGTCCTATTCGTAATGAAATTTCATATTTTTAATTGTAGCCTGTCTAATACTACAGGCTATGTCATCCTGGGCAAATCACTTAAACTCTCCTTGCTCCAGGCTCAAACTTTCTGATCTTGGGACCCCTTTGCACTCTTTATGCTATTAAAAATTATTGAATATCTCCCCCTTTTAAAAGATTTTGTTTATGTGGTTTATGTCTTACTTGACTGCACTGCTTTGGGACTTCTCCATCATGCCCCAGGGAGTTCATTCTTGGGAACCTCATTATCCTGTAAGATCCCATCAGCCTTATAGGACCCTACCTCATCACTACCTCTGCCTCTTTGATGGGGGGGTAGGGCCATTAACTCCAAATCTCTATTTAAGGAAAGAGCTCAGGTCAGACATGTCCAGATTTTTCATCTGGCTGTACCACTTTGGGATTTCTCTTACTGGCTTCTTCTTCTTCCCTTTGCCCTTTTAGCTTTCCTTTGTGTGTTGTTTTCCCCCATTAGACTATAAATTCTTCAAGGGCAGGAAGGTGTTGGTTTTTTTTTTTCACATTTGTATCCCTCCTGCTTAGCACAGTGCCTGGAAGAGAGTAACAGTTTAATAAATAATTATTGACTATACCTATTGGTATTTGCCATATTAGAAATTAGAACATTTTAATAGGATTATAAAAAATATTTTTGACTCTGATGATGATCTGAAAATAACTCAAGGACTTCCAGGAATACCCAGGCAGTACCTTTTATGCAACATATTTTTATGTTTAATCTTATTAATGTTTTCTCCATAACTTTCTTAAGTAGACAATCCATTAAATAATAACTCAAGTCCTGATTTGTAGCATTTGCTGACTTCTGAAGTATAAAGTACTGAAAATTTAACAATTGACTCTTGTGAGCAAGTTAAACATAGTTCTAGCTTGGTATTTCCCTTTGGTAATATTACACATTTCAAAACTAAACTGAAATAGGAGTAGAAAAATCCCAATATCCAGTGCCCAAAGTCCTCTTACCTCACATTTCTTTAAAAACAAACAATTATTTATTAAAACTTTTTTCTTTTTATATTTTAAGTTTTTAAATTTTCTTTTTGCCTCCCACCCTTCTACTACCCACTGAGGAGGTAAACAAAATGCTATCAAATATACATGTGAAACCATGCAAAACATATTTCCATATTAGCCACTTTACAAAAAGTGCAAAAAATAAATAAAGTGAGAAATTTACTTCAATTTGTCCTGAGTTCCTTGTTTCTTTCTCGGGAGTTGGACAGCATTTTTTCATCATGAGTCCTTTGGAATTGTCTTGGATTATATTGATCAGATTAGCTAAGTCTTTCACAGTTGATCATCATCCTAACAGTGCCATTACTGTGCACAATGATCTCCTAGCTCTCATTTAATTTTGCCTCAGTTCATATAGGTGTTGCCTTTGTGAAACCACCCCTGTCATTATTTCTTGTAACACAATAGTGCTTTATCACAATCATGTGCCATAGTTTGCTCAGCCATTCCCCAGTGCATGAGCATCCCCTGAATTTTTAATTCTTTACCTCAAAAAGAACTACAATAAACATTTTTTGTACATTTGGTTCCCCCTTCTTTATTTGATCTTTTTGAGGATACAGAACTAGTAGCGTTATAACTAGGTCAAAGGGTATGCAGTTTTATAGGTCTTTGGGCCTAATTCCAAATTGTTCTAAAGAATGGTTGATCAGTTTACAATTGTATCAACAGTGCAGTAGTGTAGCTTTTTTCCCCATCTGCTCTAGCATTTGTCATTTGTGATAGATGTGAGGTGGTACCTCAGAGGAGTTTTAATTTGCATTTTTTTAGTCAACAGTGATTTAGAGCATATTATCATATGACTATAAATAGCTTTGGTTTGTTCTTCTAAAAACTATTTATCCTAATATCCTTTGATTATTTATCAATTGGGGATGGCTCTTATTTTTATAAATTTGACTCAGTTCTTTATATATTTGAGAAGTGAGGATTCTATTAGAGAAATGCTGCAAAAAGTTTTGATATTACATCATTGTCTATGCTACCTTTCGGTATAAGTTCAGTCTATATTTGCTTTTGCTTTTTGTCTGAGATGATGATTGCTACCACTGCCTTTTTTACTTTAGCAGAAACATATTACGTTCTCTGTTCCAGCCCTTTATTTTTAACTCTGGATATGTCTTGCTTTTTCAAGTGTATCTGTTATAAATAACACATTGCTAGATTGTGGTTTCTAATACCTTCTAGTATCTTCTTTTTTATGGGTGAGCTCATTCCATTCACATCCCCAGTTAAGATTACTGTGTTTTTCCCTCCATTCCATTTTCTTCATATTTTCTTCTTTCTCTTTTTATGCTGTCCCTCCTCAAAAGTCTGTCTTGCTTCTGACCACTGCTTCCCTCGATGCACCCTCCCTTTTTTTACCTCTTGTCTTTCACATTTCTCCTTTCCTTCCTATTGCATAAGATAGATTTCTACACTCAACTGAGCTTATATATATATTCTTGCCTCTTTGAACCAATTCCAATGAATGTGTAGCTCAGGTATTGCCTAGCTTCACCTTTTCCCCCTCTACTGTAAAAGTTCTTCATTGCACTCCTCTTTAAGTGAGAAATTTTCCCCATTTTGTCTCTCTTCCCCCTTCTTCCTGTGCATCCCTTTTCCTTATCCATTCATTTCTTTTTTGGATATTGTCCCAACAGAAGTGACTCATACCCATGCCCTCTGTAAATGTAGACTCTTACTTCCTTAAAAATAATAAAGTTCTTAGAAGTATTATCTTCTACTTTATTGAGTCCTTTATGATTACTCTTCCATGTTTACCATGCTTCTCTTTAATCTTGTGTTTCAAAGTCAAATTTTCTTTTTGATTCTGGTGTTTTTATCAGGAATGCTTTAAACTCCTCTACTTTATTAAATATTCTTTTCCCTTGAATGATTAAGCTCAATTTTGCTAGGAAGCAGATTCTTAATTCTAATCCTAGCTTCTTTTCTTTCCAGAATAGTTTATGCCAGGCTCTCTACTTCTTTAACATGGAAGCCACTAAATCTTGTGTGATCTTGACTTTGGCTCCACAATATTTGAATTTTTTCATTCTGGCTACTTGCAATACTTTCTTCTTAAATTGGGAGCCCTGGAATTTGGTTACAATATTCTTGGGAGTTTTTGCTTGGGGATCTATTTCAGAAAGTGCTTGGTGGCTTCTTTCAATTTCTATTTTACCCTTTGGATCTAAGATATTAAGGTAATTTTTCTGCACAAGTTCTTGTAATATGACGTTTAGACTCTTATGTTACCATAGTTTTCAAATAGTCCAATGATTCTTGAATGAGTTCTCCTGGATCTGCATTCCAGGTCAATTATTTTCCAATAGGATATTTCTTATTTTCTTCTATTTTTTGACTTTGTTTTGTTGTTTCTTGATATTCCATGGAGTCATTAGCTTCCACTTACCCAACTGTAATTATTAAAAATTATTTTCTTCAGTGAGCATTTTTGTATCTCTTTTTCCATTTGGCTAATTCTGTCCTTTAAGGAGTTCTTTTTTCAGTGAATTTTGATACCTTCTTTTCCCTTAGGAAAATTCTGTTTTTTTAATGTGTTTTCCCCCAGTATTTTTTGTGTGACTATTTTACCAAGCTGTTCTTTCTCTTTTCATATTTTTCTTGCATCACTCTTTTTTTTCTCAGTTTTTCCTTTAACAGTCTTCTTTCTTTCTTTCTCTCATTCTTCCAGGAAACATTTCCTTTTTGCTGTTTTCACATTATTTTTTTAATGTAAATTTATTTATTTAACTTTTTACATTCATTCATTTACATTCATACCCTTCCTCCACCCCAATACATGGAGCATTCTAATATCCCCTATCTCCAATCTGCCCTCTCTTCTATCATCCCTCCCTTCCCTTGTCCCCATCTTCTCTTTTGTCCTGCAGGGCCAGATAACTTTCTATTCCCCATTACCTGTATTTCTTATTTCCTAGTAGCAAGAACACTACTCAACAGTTGTTCCTAAAACTTTGAGTTCCAACTTTTCCCCATCCTTCCCTCCCCACCCATTCCCATTGGGAAGGCAGGCATTTCAATATAGGCCATATCTGTGTAGTTTTCAAATGACTTCGATAATAGTCGTGTTGTGTAAGACTAACTATATTTCCCTCCCTCCTATCCTGCCCCCCATTGTTGCTATTCTCTCTTCTGACCATGTCCCTCCCCAAGAGTATTGACTTCAAATTGCTCCCTCCTCCCATTGCCTTCCCTTCCATCATCCCCCCCACCCTGCTTATCTCCTTCTCCCCCACTTTCCTGTATTGTAAGATAGGTTTTCATACCAAAATGAGTCTGCATTTTATTCCTTCCTTTACTCGAATGTGATGAGAGTAAACTTCCTGTGT
>JAQQSK010011168.1:0-12383 GCA_028658325.1 Potorous gilbertii | reverse complement strand
TAGTAGCAAGAACAATACTCAACAGTTATTCCTAAAACTTTGAGTTTCAACTTCTCCCCGTCCCTCCCTCCCCATCCATTCCCTTTGGGAAGGCAGGCAATTCAATATAGGCCATATCTGTGTAGTTTTGCATATGACTTCCATAATAGTCATGTTGTGTAAGACTAATTATCAGATTCACTCTTTATCTTGTCAGACAGGCAGATGCCTTCAGAGAGGTTAATAATCTTAACTTTATTCTAGTCTAGTCTTCTGAAAGGGTTTCTGATAATAGGAGCATTAGCTCCTACAGCATTCCCTAGTCACCCTTCTCATAAGGACCAGAAAGAAAGGGGGGGCAACTACCCCTTTGTCTAGATGGGGTCCATTGAGATAGGCACAGCTTGTGCACTCCTCAATCCCCTCAAGCCTCAGTGGGGACCTGTCAAGGCCCACACAGATTCCCTTTGGTTGCCCCCTCACTGACCAGTGCCTAATTGCTTTATAGGGCACCAATTAAAGAAGCCCTCTTGCCAACAGTAAGCTTATTGGTTAACTTTAGCATTGTTGTCATTCTGCACAAGCATAGTAAATTTCAGTTATGTCACCCCCATATCTCATGGCACAGCTAAAATGGAACTCTCTGTCACTATGATTCTAGGAATTACTATTTAAGATTCTTGTGGCTTTTCTGGGAGTTATTATCTAACACCTGGAAATTAGACATTGCCATGGCCATGGATCCTGGAAAACTAAACTCTAAAAGGATAAAAAAATCTTCATTACACAACACACAATATTGTATATTTAGAGCTGAAAGGGAACTCAGAGGTCACCTAGTTCAGTCCCTTCCTTTTACAAATAAGGAAAATGAGACTGAGGGAGAGCTACTGGTTCATTGAAGGTAGCGTAGGTAGAAAATAGCAGTGTCAGCCAGGTCTTCTGACTCCAGTCAATATTATTTCCTTGTATCCTACTGTCTCCTCATTCTCTTCTGCCCCTTTACTCAGGGTGTTCTTTTTCTCTGTGGTAACCTTGTATCCACTTGCTCATTATATCAATCTAGAGAATGGGCAGAATATTTCACTAGGTTCCAACAAAAGGAAGTGCTGTTCTAAATTAAAAAGAAGTCCCTTGAGGGACTGAAATACAATCTAAGTTTTAACCTCC
Source organism: Potorous gilbertii (assembly GCA_028658325.1). NCBI lineage: Eukaryota > Metazoa > Chordata > Mammalia > Diprotodontia > Potoroidae > Potorous > Potorous gilbertii. The sequence continues at coordinate 11,234 of JAQQSK010011168.1, read as the reverse complement.
AGAATGACGATTACACATTCAGTATATGTTGTATGTGGAGGATTTGGGGTATCTGGGAAGGGAGGATATGGGAAAGCCCATGGCAGCAAAATTTGACCAGAAAATAAATGTGTGGATAAAGCTTCCTCCCAATAAATAACAGCTCTGTGTTTTGGAGTGGTGTTTTGGTTGTGAATAGTAAGAGGAAAATAACTCTTAACAGAATGACTATATAACAGATGGCACTAAAATTTCAAAGAAACCCAAGCCATATTTCTTAGCAGAGCAAGGAAGAAGTTCATAAGATCTGAAAGTAGCACTTGTTACAAAAAAAAAATTGCAAATGGGATTTTTTTTCTGGGCAGACACTTTTTTCCTACTTAAAAATAGACAAGAAAGGAAAAAGGAAGGAGGGAGGGAAGGAGGGAGGAAGAAAAGGAAGGAAGGAAAGAAATAAAGAAAGAAAGAGAAAGACCATATTATTCTGGTATTTTATAGTTTGTCTTCTTTGAGGATTTCTGATACTCAGTCTTGCTTTCTTATTTCATTCCACTATATGGCCCAAGTCTTTTTATTCATTTTAATTTATATTTTGAAAGGATCATGGGATCATATCTTTGGAGCGAGAGGGGAATTTAGAGGCCATTTGGGGCTAATTCCCTCATCTTACAGCAGAGAAAAATGAGTTACATAGATGTTAAACAATTTTTCCAAAACCACAGAGGAAGTAAGTAAAAGTTGTGTTGATGTCCTTCATTTTTATATCACAGTCATTTCCAAATACAAATCCCCACTAATATTCCACCCACCCCATTTTGACATCTAATGATCTTTCCCTTGTAACAAAGAAAAATAATTAAGAAAAACTGGAAGACACAGCAATTGTGTCTAATAACAATTGCCACCTTTTACATCAACATTCCCCCACCTTTTGAAAGAAAGGACAGGAAATGCATTTCTTCATCTTTTCTTGGGAACAAGATCATTTGTTTTCATTAATTTTTATTGATACAATTTGCTTTTTTATTTAGGAATATATTGATTCCACTTCCCCTACCCCATAAGCCATCCTTTATAACAAAAAAGAGAGGAGAAAGATAGAAAGAGAGGAGAGAGACATAGAGAGTGAGACAGACAGAGAAAGAGAAATAGTGAGAGAAAAAGGAAGGAAAGAGGAAGGAAAGGAAAGAGAAAGGGAAATAAGAAAGGAAGGAAAAAAAGAAGGAAGGCAGCAGGTCAGCCAAACTAGCCAACACCTCAAATGAACCTGAAAATATATGCCATGTTTTGCATCTATAGTCCCTCACCTTGGTCTTTTGAATCAACTCACAGGAACGGAACTTGAGGTTTGTCAATCTCAACCCTTTTTAGCACAATCTGTCCACCTGAATTTATTTCAGTTCATACTCTAGACACTGATGCTGGAGCAGACACATTTTAAATGCTTAGTGAGCAAAAGTACAAAGTTAATGGAGTGATCGACAGGATAAATGTGGAGATAGCTCTTTTATCGGCTGTAAAATGGATACAAATTTTTCCATGAGATTTGTTTGTTGGAATTCAGAATGGGCTTCCTGAGAGGTCATTTCATGTGGATTGTATTCAATGTGAGGAAACCTTATTGTTTATTCATTTGCAGCCAAGAATCCATGCTCCCCTTCATAATGTCTTCTGATGCTTCATGACATGGAGAAGAAACTGATTTATCCAACTCTATGCCAATGGAGTATAAGCATGGAAAGGTCTTACCAAAATAGGAAGGCTTTCAGTAGTGGAGTTTATGAAAGCTGTCCTACTTCAGAGAGGTTCATGGACCAAATTAAGGGATGACATTTGAGGGCCACATTAATGGTACCTTGGAGGCTACTTTGTATAATAAACTCATTTTACAGATGAGGGAATTAAAGCCTATGGAGGGAAAATGGCTTGCCAAATGTCACAGTGAATATTAGAAGTGAAATTTGAATCTGGCTTCTTTGATTTCAGAGGCAGTGCTCTTTTTACACCCTGCCTGAGAGAAACAGAAGTCATATCTCTAATCCTCCCAGTTTTGTATGGAATTAATTTTACTCAAAAAATTTTGAAGGGAGAGTTGCTCAAATGATGGTGAAAAACTGAACCATGGAGGAATAAAGAGGAAGGCAAGAAAGAAGTGAAATTGTTAAATTGAGAAGAACTGCACACATTGGTTATGTAAGAAATAAATAGGCTGAGAAACAATGGATTAGATCTCATTGGTTGGATATGCTCCTCCTAAGTAATATTAGGAAATTGCAAGAATAATTCATTTTCATTCTTGTAGAGGAGAACATTTCTCCCATATCTAGTCAAGTATCAAGTATCAAATCTTGTAAATTTTCTTGACTGCTTCCTTCCCTTTGATCTCACTTTCACTATTCTGGTCTATGGGGTGTTAGGGAAAAACTGGCACCTCTGATTTGAGGGTTTGTTGAAACTTTTTCAGGGCTGCTCAGTGACTTGAAATTTTTATTTTTTCCACTTAATAGTATTTTACTTTTTCCAATTATACATAAAAATAATTTTCAACATTCACTTTTATAAGATTTTGAGTTCCAATTTTTTCTCCCTCCTTTTCTTCCTCCCACTTTTCCTTCCTTTCTCCTACCCTTCCTCCCGTCCCTAAGACAGCAAGCAATCTGATATAGGCTATACATGTACAATCATATTAAATATATTTCCACATCAACCATGTTGTAAAAGAAGAATCAAAACAAAAAGAAAAGAAACACAAGAAAGAAAAAAAAAAGAAAAAGTAGTATGCTTCGATCTGCATTCAGACTCCATAGTTCTTTCTCTGGTTATGGATAGCATTTTCTATCATGAGTTCTTTTGAAATTGTCTTAGAACACTGTATTGCTGAAAAGAGCTAAGTCTATCAAAGCTGATCATTGCACAATGTTTCTATGTTCTATGTTCTATGAACAATTTCTCCTGGTTCTTCTCCCTTCATCCGACATCATTTCATGTCAATCTTTCCAAGGTTTATTTCTGAAATCTGCCTGCTTGTCATTTCTAATAGCACAACAGTATTCTATTACATTCATATACCACAAACTGTTCAGTCATTCTCCAGTTGATGGTAATCCCCTAAATTTCCAATTCTTTGCCACCACAAAAAAGACCTGCTGTAAATGTATGTGTCCTTTTCCTGGCTCAGCCACTCTTGCTGTCTAACTTCACTTAACTCTCACCTGTGGCTCCAAGAAGCTGTAGCATGCATAGTGGCCACACCCTGATAAAACTGTCTCAACATATGGCTAAACCAGGTTGAGGATAACCAGAAGGTTTCAAGCTTCAAATCCATCAGTGCGTTAGGGAGATATATATACATATATATATATATATATATATATATATATATATATATATATATATATATACATATATACACACACATATATATACACATATATATATATATATATATATATATATATATATATATTTCCACAAAATGAGACAGTTGGCTTAGATTTTATACATATATTATATATATATGATATATATATATCCCAAGAATTTGAAGACTTCCTCCAGTAGAATGGGGAGAAAAGAACAATTCGTTCCAATGGCCATAAAGGTAGCTGAAATTATAAAGAACTTAGAGTTTGGTCAGATATCAAAGACCCCAAGGTCATGCATGGCAGCCCAGACTATGACAGTCATCCTGACTTTTGTCTTGCCACTGAACTTCAATGGCTCTGGAAAAGACAGTGAAGCTGATGACTTTGTACATCTCTGCCTCAGGTAAGTCCAATGCAAATGCAAGTTAAAACATCACCTATGATGTCACCTCTTTTCTTCAAATTAATTATTTATTTTTAGTTTACTACATTCACTTCCATGAGATTTTGAGTTCCAAATTTTCTCCTCATCTCTCCCCTCTGTCCACTCCAAGTTTACTTCTTTCTCAATATGCACTCCTTTCTATCATACTCCTCCCTTCCATCATGCCAATCTTTATTTTCTTGTAAGGCAAGATAAAGTTCTATACCACATTGCCTGTATATATTATTTGCCACTTGCATGTAAAAACAATTTTTAACACTCATTTTTAAAACTTTGACTTCCAAATTCTCTCCCTTCCTCTCCCTCTACCCACCCTCATTGAGATGCCCATCAATTGAGGTAGGGCTAAACAAGTTATGGCATATGAATGTGATGGTAAGAAATGATGAGCAGGTGGACTTTAGAAAAACCTAGAAACATTTGCATGAACTGATGCTGAGTGAAATAAGCAGAACCAGAACACTGCACACAGTATCAGCAACATTGTATGATGACCAACTTTATTTTGCTTCATTTTTTGAGTATCATTCCATCAGTCACCTTATATCCATATCTTCTGTCTACATATACTCCTTCTAATTGTTCTTATAGCAATAAAACTGTTAGCAATTGCAAATATTATCTTGCCAAGTAGAAATAAGAAACAGTTTAACGTTATTGAATTTCTTATGTTTTTCTCTTTCTTGTTTCTCTTTTGCCTTTCTATGGTTCCCCTTGAGTCTTGTATTTAGAAGTCAAGTTTTTTTACTCAACTCTGATCTTTTAATAAGAAATACTTGAAAGTCCTCTATTTTGTTAAATATTCATTTTTGCTTTATATTTTCCCTAAAACGTTATATTCATTTTTCCTGGGTAGGTGATTCTTGATTTTTTCTCTCTCCGTCGACTTCTGGTATATCATGTTCTGAGCCCTCCAGCTCTTTAATGTAGAATCTTCCAAATCCGTAATTCTAACTGTAGCTCCACAATATTTGAATTGTTTCCTTTGGACTGCTTGTAATACTTTCTCCTTGATCTGTGAGTCTGGAATTTGGCTATGATGTTCCTGGGAATTTTTATTTTGAGTCCCCTTTCAAGTAGTGATTAGTAGATTCTTTCAATTTCTATTTTGCTCTCTGGTTCTAATACATCAGAGCAGCTTTCTTTAATAATTTCTTGAAAGCTATTGTAGAGGTTTTGTTGTTTTTATTGTTGATATCATGGCTTTCAGGAGATCCAAAAATTATTATATTATCTCTCCTGAATTTTTTTTCTAGTTGTTTTTTTTCTCTGAGAAATTTCATTTTCTTCCCCCTTTTTGTTTTATCATTTCCTCATGTCTCATAGAGTCATTAGGTTCTATTTGTTCAATTTTAAATTTTAAGGAATTATTTTCTTCACTGAATTTTTGTACTACCTTTTCCATTTGGTCAATTCTGTTTTTCAGGGAGTTATTTTCCTCAGTAACTTTTCGTGTATCTTTTCCCATGCTCGACTTTTTTTTCATGATTCTCTTGCATTATTCTCATTTCTTTTCCCAATTTTTCTTCCACTTCTTTAATTTGCTTTTAAAATTCTTTCCAAGCCCTTCCTGGAATTATTTTTGGGCCAGAAACAAAATTACATTTTTCTTTGAGACTTTACATGTAGTCATTTTGAGCCTATTGACCTCCCTAATACCAGAGTAACTTTCTATAGTCAAGCTCTTTTTATGTTTTTTTTGGGGGGGGGGCTTGTTTTGCTAATTTTTTCTCTATTTTTTTTTGACTTGGTGTTTCTGTGTGAGAGTTGAGATTTGGTCCTGTACTGTCCCAGTCTTTTAGTACTGGGACTCTGGATCTTTCTGCTGGCTTTCATGGGGCTTTCTCTGGAGACTAGGTTTCCCTTCTGGCTTATACTTGGGGGTGGGACCATCTTGTTGGGCTCCTCTGGGTTTAGAGTTTAGCTGCTGGCCTGTTCCAGGGGTGGGGCCCTGTTGTTGGGTTGCTATGGAAACAGGGCCTCTCTGCAAGAAGGGCCTGGAGGAGGAATTTTGTTGCTGATCTCCCCTTGGGATAGGATTCTGCTGCTGGACTGCTATGGAAAGAGTGTGTCTCTGCTGGTAGGCCCCAGAGATGGAGTCTGCAATGCAGTCAAGGCCTGGCTGATGGATTGTGCTGAGGGTGGGGTTGCTTGGGTGAGGTCTTGCTATGCTCACTTGCTTAGAGGACTGCTGGTTTATAGGAGGGCAGGGCCTCGCTGGTGGATTGCCCTAGGCTCAGAGCCCAACTTCAGGACCCCTGCTGTGAGCCCTGCTGCAGGCCCCCTGCTGTGAGACTGGCTGCTCCTGCTGTTCTTGGACCATGCTACCTTCCCACACAAGCTGCCTCCCTTCTCTTAGATCAGTTCTGTGGGTAATTTGGAAGAGAGTCAGAAAGTTCCTTCCTTACTCTGCCATCTTGACACTGGAAGTATTTGACCCATTATTATAAGAGGTGAATGACCATGGCCTTCACTGCCTTTATGAACATGAGTAGGGCTTTTGATAGCAACCAATTTTCTTCCTGAAGGAAAAGCTTTAAGGATAACTATAACTTCCACTGTTTTAAGGATAACTGTAAATTCCACTGTTTCAAGGATAACTATAAATTCCACTGTTTGATGTTCAGAGGTTTTTACAACCAGATCTTATTTTACCTTTCTGATCTTGTTATGTTTTACTCCCTCCTCATACTCTTCATTCCAGTGATGTTGACCTATTCCATATTTAAAAACTTACATGCCTTTGCAAGAGTTGTCTCCAGTGCCTAGACAGTGCCTTCTCTACCTCCAGGAATGACTGTCTTCCTTTTAGACTCTCAGACAAAGTGACAGTTTCTTCATGACAACTTTTCTGGTCACCCCAGCTGCCACGACTTCCCCTCCCAAACTTGCTTCCTATTCTCTTGTGTATATATTCTTTCTATATTTATGTGTACATGTGCTGCACTCTCCATTAGGATGTAATCTCCTTAATGTCAGAGATTTCTTTGTAGCCAGTATCTAGCACAGTTCCTGACACATAATAGATTGCTTTTATATAGCAATTTAAGGTTTGTAAAGCACTTTGCATGGATAATTAAGAAAAGATATTGCAGATTCATAGAATGTTAGCCTTTATCTTGCTCAATACACATTATGAGAGAGAAGAAAACAATGGGTAATTGAAAATTGTCTGTAGCGATAAGTTCTTCTAAGATAGAAATGAAATCTCCACAACAGATGCTTCTGGAAACCATGCAATTCCATAATGGCTCATGAAATATTAATAGGCTTTTTGAGCCTAATTTTAAAAATCAGCACTAAATTATTTAATAGTTCTTAAAAGGGGTGTAAAACCCCTAAACATCAAGATAGGTGCCTGTACTTACTAAATTAAGTTAGCCATATGGTACATTACCATTTTAGATTTACAAGGACATCATTTTTTTCTTGTTCTTAATGGATACACAGGGATTCAGGAAAGATGTTGTGGGATCACCATTAGCCTTCTTGTTTCTCTGAGAAAGATTGCTTGGGTGATGCTCTGGCCTATTTTAGCTCAACTCTTAGGCTTTTAATGGTTACTTTAATTGATAAAGTACCCACTAATGGACTCTTTGGGGGTGAGTAACTATCCCAGTTTTGAACAAGATCTCATTCTCCTAATGTGACCTTTTACACACATAACCTCTGAGGCACAAATTAGGTGAGACTGCGGCTAACCTTCTGCCTTGATCTTTGTCTTTTCCCTTTAGCTGCATAGACTTAAAGGAATATGATGTTGATAAACAGCTGGGCATCCCAAATGTCAGGAAAGTGTAACGAAAACCACATTGGATTTGGTGTTTGATGACCTAGATTAGAATCTTAGCTGTTATTAACTACAAGCATGATCTTGTGCAAAACATTTCTCACTGGACCTTTCTACAAAATGAGGCATTTGGCTTAGATCATCTGGTTCCTATACGCTCTAAATCCCATGATCTTATAAATGGGACCTCTATGAATCAATCAACAAATACCTATTTGAGTCACCTACTATGTGATGTAGGCGATATGCTATAGAGGGTGAACAATGATACTGCAATAGAATACAACAAACATTTGTTAAACAAGTAGTATATGAAGAATATTTTGCTAGCAAATAGAAGGGACAGTGTTTATCTAGGACTCAACCCTGTCCTCAAAGAGTTTATAAGTTAGGAAACTCAAATCACCAAGACCTAAGCTCAAAAGTGGGCAATAAAATTCACAGGTGGTAAAGCTTCAATGTAAATGTTTTGAGCTAGCAAGGACTTTAGAGATAATCTATTTTGTTTTTATAGGAACTTGAAAGATACAGAGGCTAAGATCTATAGAAGAGACATGACTTGATCCAATTCACACAGAAAAACAATGAAGTTGGGATTAAACCCAAGTCTACTGACTCCATGCCCAGTAATGCTCACCACTACTATAGTTTAGTGGTGCTATATTATAACAGCTTGATTGCGGCATGGTGCTTCTATATTGCTACTGGGTGTTTCTGGCAAAAAGAAGGAAGAGGGAAGGAGAGGAAAGGAAGGAAGAAGAGAATAGAGGAGAGGAGGGGAAAGAGGGAAGATGAACAGAGAAAAGGAAAAGGGAGGGGAGAGGAAGGAAGAGGAAAAAGGACAAAGGAAGAAGAAAGAGAAGTGGAGGGGAGGGGAAAGGAGGAAGTAGCAGAGGAGAGAAGAAGGAAGGGAGATAAGGGGGAGGTAAAGAAAAGGGAGCAACTGTAACATGGAATTCAAAGAACTCCACAGTTGGCTGAAAGAACTTATCAATGCAACATGTTCAAGAGTGTGTACAACCTAGGAACACAACAACTATTTGGAGGATGTGGAGGGCAACTAGGAGGAGAAGGACCTTAAGATAAAATGAGATTTAAGATGTATGAGATTCAGCTGAAGGAACTGAGGATGTTTAAATTGTAGAAGAAAAGACACTAAAAGCATCCAGTAGCTGTCTTCAATTATTCGAGGAGCTATTTTTTGAAAGAGGGATTCAGTTATGGGTTTTTAACTTGGAATCCATGAAGAGCTAATAGGAGGATCTTTCATCTTTACTAGAATAAACAATTACATCTTTATTTCTCCAAACTTCCAATTAAAATTTAAAATTTCTTTCAATTATGAAAGTAGGCAAAAATATTACTCTGAAAAGAGTTCCATTGGCTCTCAAACAGCCAAAGAGGTCCATGACAAAAAAGTGTCAGGAACTCCATGATTAGACTTAATGATTCTCAATGTATAGGATTTGCAAAGAGGAAAATGTGATTTTGATATGAGGGAAATTTTTCTTAAAAAGTAAAGAAAAAAATTTTTTTTTAATTTTGAAAAATTGAAAAACTTGGGATACTTCTTGTCGTGTGTGCTGTAGAGTGAAAGCTTCAGAACGTGGACTAAGATCAGAGAATAATGACTCTGGTAATGAAAGGAACCTCAAAGATTATTTAGTCCAACTCTGTCGCAGGTCATTTTTTTGTCCTTCCTTTTCGAAGAGGACCATGACCTCAGGGAGTTGATGTCATGACTTACAAGTGAATGGTTTTAAGTGAGGGAAGGCTGTGCAAGGTCACCTGCCTCACTCTTTGCTCAGAAGTCATCTGGGTCCAGTGACCAGAAATAGATCAGCATGATTGGAGATGGCCCCAATCCAACTCTTTCACTTTATGGATGAAGAAGGAGATACATAATAAGAAAGTCAAGTGACTTGGCCAAGTCATCCAGGGAGTAAGTGTCAGAGATGGGATATAAATCCAAGTCCTCTGACTTGAGAGCCAGCAACTGCTGTCCTGTCAACTCTGAAATCTCATTAGGACTGAATGGGGTAATGTTAACAAGGGTTCCATTGCCACTATCTGAGGAAGACCTTTGGCAAATGATTTTCCCTCTTTCTCTAGGATTTTTATCTAATGATGTGGTGAGTGAAATTATCACTCAGTATGGTTCTAAATAGATGGTAACAAATCATTAAACAATCTAGTTCTTCCTTTCTCGGTCATGATTATTTTCCACATGCCTCAGTTTTGCAATCATTTTTACCTAATCCACACTCTTGTTCCAGGAAGTTCAAGGTCTAAGAGGCATTTCACAGACATATTTGCTGTACCACAGATATCTCCCTTAATCTCCTCAGCAAATGTTTTCTCACTGACACACTCAGAACAAACTACTCCTGCAGAGAACTTCTATTAATGGGGGTATTTTGAAAGTATCACCAAAAATTGCCAAATCTTATCTTTTTTTCAAAAGTAATACCATAATGTTCTATTGTGTAAGGCAATGAAGGCTTGTCTTGGATAGATAGATGGATAGATAGACAGACAGACAGACACACTACATATATATATATGTATACGTATATATGTATATGTATACATATATACGTATACATATATATATATATATATATCTGAGAGAGAGAGTCCAATCCTGTTTCCACTCAACTGTTTTCAGGTATGAAGGGGCAAGTAGGTGAGCAGTAAATAGAGCACCAGCCCTGGAATCAGGAGGACCTGAGTTCAATCTCACCCCAGATATTTAGTAGCTGTGAGGTCCTAGGCAAATCACTTAACCCTGATGGCTTCAAACAAATAACAAAAGAAAGTGTGCTAGAATTAGTGTAAGCAAGAAAGTTGACTGCAAGATTTTTATTGTGGGCCTTTATGACTCAGAAATTCACAAATGCTACAAATCAGGGTTTGATTGATTGTTTTGTTGATTGTCTGAACTTAAGAAAGTGGTAGAGAAAATATTAACAATGCAGATTAATTTAAAAGTATACCTAGCATTTTTTTCTGTAGAGCCTGTTGTTAAACATTTACTAGCACACCCTCTGCTTCTAATACTTGAAGACAGCTATCATTCCTTCCTTCCTAATTTTACCTCCTCAGAGTTTACCCCAGTTCCTTCAAATGATCTTCACGTGATAAATTCATGCAATGTTCATTTGGGAAGAATCAATGGAAGAAAATACTGATCTTTCTCTTCAATTGATTTGGAAAATCCGTATCTTGGTTTTAGACCTAGTTCCTTTGACTTCTAGAATATCCTATTCCACGCCCTTATATCCCTTAATGTAGAAGCTGCTAGATCTTATGTTATCCTGATTGTATTTCCACAATACTGGAATTGTTTCTTTCTAGCTGCTTGTCATATTTTCTCCTTGACCTGGGAACTCTGGAAATTGGCCACAATGTTCCTAGGAGTTTCTCTTTTTGGATCTCTTTCAGGCAGTGATTGGTGGATTCCTTGAATACTTATTTTGCCCTCTGGTTCTAGAATATCAGGGCAGTTTTCCTTGATAATTTCATGAAGGATGATGTCTAGGCTCTTTTTTCGATCATGGCTTTCAGGTAGTCCCATAATTTTTAAATTGTCTCTCCTGGATCTATTTTCCAGGTCAGTTGTTTCTCCCATGAGATATTTCACATTCTCTTCCAT
>JAQQSK010011167.1:0-12383 GCA_028658325.1 Potorous gilbertii | reverse complement strand
CACTCTTGGGGAGGGACAGGATCAAAAGAGAGAATAGAAGCAATGGGGGAAAGGATAGGATGGAGGGAAATATAGTTAGTCTTACACAACATGACTATTATGGAAGTCATTTGCAAAACTACACAGATATGGCCTATATTGAATTACTTACCTTCCCAAAGGGAATGGGTGGGGAGGGAGGGAAGAAGATAAGTTGGATCTCAAATGCTACCTCCCAGCCTTAGGGCTTTGGCAGGGTGGAGTTGCTATTCCATGTGAGATTAAGTTCAGCTCCTCAAGTGGGGGCAGGGCTGCCAGACAGGGCCTAGTTCCCTCAGGGGGTTTACATGGAGACCTTCATCAATGTATCTGAGCTCCTGCCTTGCTTTGGGAGCCCCTGTCTTCTTCTGCCTCAGCTGCTGCCTTCAGAAGGGGCCTGAGTTATGGAGATAACCCTGCTCCCCTCTCAGGAAGCAGAAATGACTCTCTCACTAACCTTTGGTGCCTGTGGGTGGATGGACCTGCATGGGTGGCCACTGGAGATTCTGTCCCTGTAACCTGCTTGGATCTGCTCCTGTAGGTGCCACACACCCAAGGCGGCTGGACTCTGCTCTGGGTCCAGTGTGTGAACGATCTTTTATGTCAGTTTTTCAGGTCTCTCTGTAACAGAAATCTCCTCCATTACATTATTCTGTGGCTTGCTGCTCCAGGATTTGTTGGGAGTTCTTCTTTACAGGTATTTTATGGGCTATGGGTTAGGAGCTAGCATATGTGTGTCTTTCTACTCTGCCATCTTGGCTCCTCCCCCTACAAAACATTTAAAGAAAAATTAATTCCAATGCCATATGAGGTATTTGGAAATATAGGCAAAGGAAGAGTCCTACTAAAGTCCTTTTATGGTACAAATATGGTGCTGACAACAAAACCAGGAGGAGCTAAAACAGAGAAAAAACAAAAACAAAAAACTAAAGATCAAATTCCCTAGTAAATAATGGTGCAAAAATATTGAATAAGTATAAAGCAAGGTAATTAAAACCATACATCACAAAGATTATATACTATGACTAAGTGGGATTTATATGAGGAATGTAGATTTTGTTCAATATCAGGAAAACTATTAGCATAAATAGATGTATCAATAAGAAAACCAACAAAAATCATATATTAATCCCAAGAAATGCAGAAACAGCTTTTGAAAAAATACAGTACTCATTCATATTAAAAACTCTGGAGAGTATAGGAATAAATGGAACTTACCTTAAAATTATAAGTAGTATCTATCTAAAACTATGACTAGGCATGATCTCTACTTGGGAAAAACTAAAAGCCTTCCCATTAAGAATAGGAGTAAAGAAGGGATGCACATTATCACCAGTTTCATTCAGTATTGTGTTAACTATAGCAATTAGAGTAGAAAAATAAAAAAATTAGAATACGCAATGAGCAAATAAAACCATCACTCTTTGCATATGACATGATGGTATGCTTAAAGAGTCTTAGAGAATTAATTAAAACAGTACTGGAAATAATTAACAACTTTAGCAAAGTAGCAAGAAGGAAAATAAAGCCACATAAATCACCATTATTTCTATATATTACCAACAAATGCTGGCAGCAAGAGTTGAAAAGAAAAATTCCATTTAAAATAAATGTACACAATGTAATGTGCTTGGGAAACTACTTGCCAAGACAACCCCAGGAAGTTTAGGTACGCATTTACAACATACTTTTTTATACAAATATTGTCAGATCTAAAAAAATGGAAAAAAATCAATTGCTCATGGGTAATATATATTACCTATATAATATATATAAGCCAATATAATAAAAGTTGGAATTTTCTCTAGATTAATTTGCTCATTCAGTACCACACCATTCAACTACCAAAAATATTTTGTAGAGCTAGAGAAAATAACAAAATTCATCAGGAAGAAAAAAGATCAAAATTATAAAGGGAATTAATGAAAAAAATGAAAAAGAAGGTGGTCATGTCATACAAATTATCCTGTAAATCATCAAAACCTGGTGTTGACTAAGAAATAGAGTGGTAGATCAGTGGACTAGATTAGGTACATAAGACAATGTAGAAAATGACCATAGTAAGTTAGTGTTTCATAAACCAAATTTGGAATGCGAAACTTCAAAAAAAAGAATGTTAAAATTGTCTTTTCATTTAACTGGAAAAAATAAAATACTTTTATATTAATTTATTTTTAGTTTTCAACATTCATTTCCACAAGATTTTGAGTTTCTAAGGTTTTCCCCATCTCTCTCCTCCCCTCCCCCAAAGCAACATGCAATCTGATTACTCCTTATCCTAATTTACCCTCCCTTCTCTCACCCCCCACAGGCACTTCTTGTACTCATTTCCCTTCTCTTTTCCTGTAGGGAAAGACAGATTTCTGTATCCCATTGTCTGTATATCATATTTCCCAGTTGCATATAAAAACAGTTTTTTAATAATTACTTTTAAAACTTTTCATTCTACACTCTCCCTTCCTTCCGTCCCACAAACCCTTTTGAGAAGGCAAGCAATTCAGTTAAGGTTATACATGTGTAATCAGGCAAAACACAAAACACTTCTATAACAGTCATGTTCTGAAAGACTATGTTTTCTTTCATATCATCCTGCCCCCCACTTATTCTATTCTCTCCTTTGACCCAGTCCTTCCTCAAAAGTGTTTGCTTCTGATCGCCCATTCCTCCCATTTCCTTCCCCTTTATCATTCTCCCCTCCCCCCCCCACTCATCCTCTTCTTCCTTACTTTCCTGTAGGGTAAGAGAAAAAAGACAACGCATTTTTAAAAAGGAGGGAAATAAGAATTGTGAGAGCAGAATTCATGGCCTCAAGAGCAAAAATAATTTAGAAAACTGGAACCTGTGATAACAACTCTCACCAAAGAAATAAAAGAGAAGTCAACTAATGAGGAACACAAACATACAGAAGTGAAGGAGAATGTAGAATAAGAAAAGCAAAAAAAAAAGTAGCAAAAGAAAGAAAACTTCTCAATTCAAGTACAACATATTGATCTTTAAGACAATGCGAAGAAACAACCTAAGGATTACAGATCCTCCTAAAGAAAAAAAAATACTTATATGCCATAATGCAAAAATTAATACAAGAAAACTGCTCCAAATTTCTGAATACAAGTTGTTTCCCCCTGAATGAAATAACTGAAAGTCATCATAAATTGCCTCCAGGAAAATAAAAAACTCAGTGCTGCAAACACCCAGACACTTAGTTATCAAATTTAACAATTAATTCTGACATGAAAAACTCTGTGACCAGGAAAAATACTTTTAAATGCTAAGAAAAGGAAATTTGAATAACTCAAGATTATTCTTTACCCATTGGACAACATAAGAGGGAAAGGAATAATGTGTTCAGATGAGCAATGGAATTCAGGATTCACCATAAACAAACAAAAATGATATTCAATAAAAAGAGGATATTTAAAAAAATTGTTAGAAAGAAAACCAAGGTTGAAGAGACTAGACTACTTCTCAAAGACTAGACAACAAAAATGCAGAAGAAATGAAAAAAAAATTCAATAGCGCAGGACAGCAATAGCAATAAAATAACTGAGAAACTAGTAAGAAACTGATAAATTTTCTCAATGTATATAAGAAGACAAGAGTGAAAATAAAAGTCTGTTGGAGGCAATAGTGAAGAGTCAAGCAAAGGGCATTATGGACAAAATCTGGTGACATCCTGCTTACCAGTGTATCTGTGTGTGTGTGTGTGTGTGTGTGTTGCAAGTGTTAGTGTATGTGTGTTTTACTTTGTCTATGGGATTATATTACTGGCCTACCTGATACTCCTTATGTAGTCTGTGCTTTTGCACAAGCTAACCCACATTCACAGAATGGTGGACATCTTTAACACTGTCTCCCAGAATCCCTAGACTGATTGAAGTGGAAAGAGATTTGGGACAGAGAGATCAATTAGAATTCTACAGCAAGAGTTAAAAAAAGAGAAATGATGAGGACCTGGGTTAGGGTGAAGGCTGCATGAGTGAAGAGGATACACATGGGAGAGATATTGTGGAAATCGAAATAACAAGATTTGTCAACTAAGTGGATTTATAGAGTGAATGAGAGCATGAGACAAAGTTGTATACATAAATGACTGGGAAGATGTGATGTCCTCTGGAATTATGGGACATTTAGAAAAGGAATGTGTTTTAGCATTATAAGCAAAACAAACTCTAACCATGGAGGCTGGTTCACAAAAATAAGTTTAATAGGAAAGAAGGGGTAAGAATGGATAATTAGAGTCAGGGTGAAAGAAAGAAGTAAATGTCAAGGGAACAAAATATATGTAAACTTAAAAACAGTGCTATAAGTTTTATGAGTCATTCATGAATTGAGAAATTCTCAAAGATATGAAGACAGTTTTCTAAGGAAGAAATACAAGCTATCAATATCCAAAGGGGGAAAATTGCTCAAAGCACAAATAATTAGATTAAAGCGTATTAAACCAACTGAATTAAGATTTCATTCCCATCACGTTAACAAAGTTGACCTCCTCCCACCAAAAAAAAGGAAAATAACAAATGTTGTAGGAAACTACATTATTAGGTACATCAATTAATTATTTATGGAACTGTGAATTGGTATAGCCATTTTGGAAAGTAATTTTCACCTATCATCAAAAATTTACTAAACTGTGCATATTATTCGACCTTGTGATAATCCTACCAGTTTTATGCCCCAAAGAGATCAAAGAAAGATGAAAAGGACCTATATGTAAACAAATATTTATAATAGCTTTGTTGTCCTGTGGTGACAAAGAACTGGAAAAAGACTGAGGTGGGGAATGGTTGAATAAATTCTAATAAATAAATGTAATGGAATACGATCATGCTGTGATAAATGATGAAGAGGACAATTTCAAAGAAAACTGAAAGACTTGTACAAACTAACAGAATGAAGTGAGCTGAAGCAGTAGAATGCATAGTATATAACAATGAAAATTTTAAAAATACTTATCAATGCAATGACCAACCGCACTATTCTACATTGTTATTGTTCTTGTTTATCCATTCTCAAGAAGGACCAATCACATCAGGAAAGGGATGTCTTGACTTGCAAGTGAACTGTAGAAACAATCTGTGAGTAGTAGTAGTTGCACCACTAGGGACCCAACTGGCCAGTTCCATTTGGGCAGTCCTTCCTTACTTCCTTTCTTTCTTCCTCCATCTCTCCTTTACTCTCTCCTCTCTCTCTTTTCCTCCCTTCCTTCCCATCTCCCTTCTTTCTTCCTTGCCCTCTCTTCCTCCTTTCCCCTCTTTCTCCCTGGACACAGGGAATCATACACCTACATGTGTATTCTTTGCCTAAGAGAATATAAATTTTTTTAAATAGAACTCTGTTAAATTAGGCTTTGATAAGGCCCATTCTGATCCAAATGGAGCTACTTGACTATGCCTTAAACCCGAATTACTCTTACAGGATGGCCAATATTATGTCCCAGCTCAAGCCTTTGTTGATCATTGCTTGGATTTTGATGGCTCAGAGTGAGGGTAAATAGCAATTTTTTCTGTTCTTGCCAGAAACTCTGAGCATCTTCCCCTTCCAAATTATTTTTTTTTCAATAGGAAAATGAGGACATTTTTACTTGATTTCTTCATTAACCTTAAATCACTGAATGGGTATTGTCACAGACAAACTGAGACCTGGGAAAGACTTTACTCTAAAATGGCCAAGGTCTCCCACTGCATCCTGGCCATTTCCAGTCACTGATCTATGTCTTGACTCTGAAAGAGTGACTCTAATGACTTTGCACAGCCCCGCCTCACTTAAATCCAATTCTCATACAAGTTGAGACATCTCCCTTCCTTCCCTCCACATTTCCTCTCTTCCTCTTTCCACATGGGGAATCATACACTATTCTAGAAGACTCATATTGGAACATGCTACCTGTCATCTGACAGATGATGAGCTCATAGGACCTGTATACCCTGTTGTGCATGTATGTGCACATGTATGTATGTACATATATGTGTGTAAAGCTAGACATAGATACAGCTAAGGTCAGAATACATTTTCTTTGTGCATATTTGTCTTTCCCCCTTTGGGTGTAAACAAGAAGGAGACAAAACTACTTTTGTTCATTTAATTTCTAAAATCTATTTTTTAAATGTAAGGAATGATAGAAAACCTAGAATCAATATATCACTAAGAATTTACTAGGTACATTTTGCCAGGCACTGTATTGGAAACTGTTGTTACAAAGACAAAAATTAGATAGTACTTGCTCTCAAGAATCTTACATCTTATTGAGGTGATGTGTACATATATAAATGATTATAGATTTGGAGGTGGAGATCATCTTGACCAGTCTTCTCATTTTTCTAATCAAAGAACTCTTGCCTAGAGTACAAATGACTAGACACGGTCACATAGTAGCAAGTAGCAGAGCTGAGATAATAACTCAAGCTGGATGATTCCATTCTTCTAAAATTCAATCATTCAGTAAGTATTAAGTATTAAGTTATTTCATTTTACATCAAAAGCGAAATACAAGCAAAGCTTAGAGAGATACAGGATTCCTGGCTCAGTAAGAATGCAGATGAAATTCAGTTTTATTTAGATAGTAACAATCTAAAGTGCTTTTATGATTCCCTGAAATTCCCTGAAAGCTATTTATGAACCAAAACCTATGGCGTATCACAACTACTCAGTGCTGGTGGAGCCGCATTGATTAGTGATATGGACATAATCCTAGAGAGATGGGCTGAACACCTCCATAGTGTTCTCAACAGACCATCATCAATCAATGCTGAGGCCATTGAGTGCCCAAAGAAGTTAATCAGTATTGTATGTCAATTTCATGTTGGGATGTTTGCCCGGATTCTGGATAGTGGACAACACTCTCGTGCCTTCCCAGTCACCAATGGAGTGAAAGACAACTGTATGTTTGCTCACATGCTTTTTATCATTATATTTTTAGCCATGTTGTCAAATGCTTTGAATGAGGATGAACATGGCCTGAAGATCAACTACCTTACTGATGGTAAAATTTTCAATTTGAAAAGGCTACAAGCTAAGACCAAAGTGGAGGGAGTGTTGGTGCATGATTTTCTGTTTCCAGATGATTATGCACTCAATGCAGCCACTGAAATTGAGAATCAACAAAGTATGGATCAATTCTCTGCTGCCTGTGCTAGTTTTGGCCTAATAACACCAAAAAAACACAGCTACTCCATCAACCACCATCATATCCATCCATATGTGGAACCATCCATTACAACAAATGGAGAAATTTTAAATGCTGTGGATAAGTTCACTTACTTTGGTAGGGTACTTTCCAGGAATGTACACATTGACAATGAGGTTGATACATGCATTGCCAGAGCTAGCTCAGTATTTGAGAGGCTCTAAAGAAAAGTTTGGGGGAGAAGAAGTATTAGACTGATTACCAAACTGAAGGTTTACAAAGCCATTGTGCTGATCTCATTGTTGTATGCCTGTAAAACATGGACAGCTACCAGCACCATGCCAGGAAACTGAATCGCTTCAGTTTCAACTGTTTTAGGAAGATTCTGAAGATCACCTGGCAGGATAAGGTACTAGACACTGAGGTCCTTATTTGAACTAAACTGCCAGTCATTCAAATTGTGCTTCAAAGAGTGCAACTCCAATGGTCTGGCCATGTCGTTTGAATGCAAAATGTATGCTTGCCAAAAAGACTATTTTATGGAGAACTCTCATGGGGCAGGCTATCACATGGTGGTCAGAAGAAGTGACACAAGGGCACTCTCAAGTTTTCTCTCAAGAACTCTGGATTTGATTGTGTGACATGGGAGACACTGGCACAGGACTGCTCAGCATGGCATGCCCACATCTTTGCTCTATGAGCAAAGCAGTATTGAAACAACATAAAGGAAACGTAGGATGTGCAAATTTGGAGAATCCACTGCAAATGTTCACATGGACTATCTGTGTCCAATCTGTGATAGAACATTCCAAGCTCATATAGGTCTCATCAGCCACAGTTGGATAGACTGGAACTTGACTTTATCATTGCAATGTCATTTTGGTCTTCTTTGGGAACAAAGGAAAACCAACCATTAAGTATCTAAACTGTACTAGCTATTTGTTGTTGTTTTTCAGTCATTTCAGTCTTGTCCAACTTTTCTTAATCCCATTTGGAATTTTCTTGGCAATAATACTGAAATAGTTTGCCATTACATTTGCTAGATCATTTTACAGATGAGGAAACTGAGACAAATTGGATTAAGACTTGCCTATGGTGACACAGCTACTAACTGCCTGAGGCCACATTTGAACTCAGCAAAGTGAATTTTCTTAACTTCAAGCCTGAAACTCTTTTCACTGTACCATCCAGCTGCCCCAGACTAGCTCTTCTGTTAGGCAAATGTTTACAAAGATTACCCCTTTGTTTTCCAATCCCATATTAGTAAACCACGAACAGGGAGAAAGTCAAAAGTAAAAGGACATTTTGAAATTTTTTTCTGACCTCATGTAAATAGGTAAGCCCCCAGCCCCCAAAGGTAATTCTCTGTGATAACAAACTCAGCAAACCTTAATTTGTGAAACCATGTCTACTGCCTTACCCCTCTCCACTCCAGAAAAGTGACCACTGCCCAGAGATGAACTATTTCAGCTCTCTCATTTTATGGGCAAGAAAATTCCCTCCAGTAAAACTGACTGTGGTCAATCCTTGTACTTTTACTATGAGCATGTTTGCTAGGTATTGTTAAAGGTAATTCTGTCCTGAAGTTTAACTTTTTTTCCTTTTTCCTTGAAGAGAGGAACAATATTTAGCCCTTTTTGATCAACATCATGGAGGAAAGTGTACACACAAGATACTGACCTTTGGTAGAAGAGACAGAATTCCTGGAACATTAGCCCATAGGTGCAGAGATGGGGAATGAGCAGAAAGTCATGCAAAGAGCAACTCAGGAAGGGTACTAAAGCTGGAGGGGAGAGGAAGAGCTGTATCACCTGGTAGTTTCTTATTTTAACAAGCTATTGTTGTTACCTGAATGTTAAACGCAGTTGCAGTTATATACAATCTAGCACCTCCTTTGAAACAGTCATGTGCCCCTCCCTCCTTTGTACATAGATTCAATCATCAGGGCCTGCCCTAACCCTTTAAGATACTTGGAGGAGCATTAAGTCATTCTGTCTCTGGAGTCCAAAGGGCCTGAACAATACACAGAATACTATTAGAGGTAATTTTGCTCAGTCTTGGTTATTGCTTTGCCCATCCTGCCAATCTAGGTTCCACAGTGACTTCTTGACTTTGTACACTACCTTATGACTGACCTTGATCACTCCATTTTGCCTTGGTTCTTTGACCATGTTCCTTGACGGGTTTCAAGATAACTTTTTACTATTGCTCATGCAGAATTCAGAACCTTGCTTATTTTGTTACTTCTCACTTTTCACAGATTCCCCAATAAGACATTGAATATTGGTTTATGGCTTTCATTATAACCGTATTTCTCCAGTTATGCTAAATAATGTGGTCCTGGAGCACGTGTGACCCAGATTTATCTGTTGTGTGTCCTAGTTTTCTCTTCCAGTTCACAAAACAAAATTAATATCAATTTCTAGTCACATTATTAGTCTTAAAGAGCACTGACTCTAGAGTCCTTCATTTTGTCTCTTAACCTACTTGTGCCTCAGTTTCATCATCTATAAAATAAGGAGCTTGAAGTAAATAATCTCTGAGGTTCCTTTCAGTTCTAGGGCTATCATCAATCCTATTTTTCATCATCCTTAAAAGCTTGTAAATTAAATCAATTATCTTTTGTTTCGAGTTTGACATGACTTTTTTTATATTTAAAAACTGAGACTCCATTAAATCTACAACTAAACACTTATTTCCAAAATGAAGGGTTCTAATTTTCAACTCATTTATGTAACAGAGGTAATTGACAGGTCCTAAATTCAATGACTGATCAAGAACTGCCTAACTCAAGCTCCAACCCCATCCACTTCCCTAGGTTTTCTTTTAAGTTTTCAGCCATAATGAAAGCCTTGAGGTTGATTTCTCATAATTTTAAAACTATAGTTTTATATAATATGAAACTACTTTAAACATATGACAATTATTCCAGGTATTTTCACCAAAGATAAGAAGAGAGTTGCTCCTTCACAAACACTGGTCAAAGTAATGAGTGAAACATTTTCATAACTCTCTGGTCACTTTTTGCAATAGTTGCTTTTCCAGGCCACTAAGGGCCACTGGCCAGTACTCAAGCTTTGTCCAACAAAGTTTCCAGCAAGTGCTTTTTTTTAAATATAAGGTAGACTCTGAAAGGACCAGCTCCTATCACATCCATCACCCCCTGCCCAAATAACAGAACCTTAGGACTGCATATGTTGTCGAAACAAAAGTGAGAAAATTCCATCCCTCTTCCGTTTCCTTCTCAGCTGGCTGTCATGCATATGCAAAGACATGCGTCCTGAGCAGCATCAAAATTTAAAGGAAGGCAGATACTTGGTCTGTTTGTCCTGTTTGTGAAGACAGCAAATATTAGATTACCACCAGAAATGATTTCCCTTATCTACCATAGCTCTTTGTTTTCATATCACTTAACATATTCTGTCCCTAGCACTTTCTTCTACAGGAAGTCTTTTATGCCCCTTCCCCTTCCTCTCCCAAATGTATGCACCGATACATTAATTCGACATATTGGCCATCCAGTTACATATCAAAAGTTTGGACAATAAACTTTTTATTTCAGACATTTTGCCTTACCTTGTAGGGATTGTCAGGCTTTTGAGAAATCATGGATCTCATTCAGAATAATGTTCTGGAATATAATACAACCATCACAGTAGCATACGTAAGCAGGATCATCTGGAATACCAAAAAGTCTAGAGGGCATTGCTGTTTGATTTTGATTCTATAAATATGCATTTTGTGACAACGGAAAAAAAAAACTTGAGTGACTATGTAGCACCCTCTTTAATTTCTGTGCATTGTTAGTGATAATACTAATATTGATAGTGATAAAAACTTACATTTATCTAGCACTTATCATATGCCAGGCAATGTGCCAAGTGCTTTACAATCATTACCTGACTTTATTCTCACAATAGCCTTGGGAGATAGGTGCTATTACTATCCCCATTGCACACGAGAAAGCTAAAACGTTGAAGGTCACTGTGGTGCCAACAAGATATTCACAGTGTTATGGTGACTTTGAATATGCTGGCCTAATTGCACATGGAAGACAGAACCAAAATATTTATTTCAACATCAGAAAGTTGAATCCCAACACCAGAAAGCCAAATCCATCATAGCAACAAAGAAATCTATACACAGTAACAACGGAGGGGGCACCACCATCCCCAAGCCTTCCCTCTACTGGGGCCTTCCCACAAACAAATACAGCTCCCTGCCTGCTTTCTCTCTCTCCTTTAGCTCTAACTGCTGTGTCCAACTTCTTCTCAGCTATGCTCCACCCTGCCTGCTCCACCCATTCAGCAGGCTTCTCTCACCGCAGAAATAATGTGACTCACACTTCCATGTGAGCAGGTCTCATGGACTAATGGATAGGAAGGATCTTCCAATTATGCAAAAATATATTAACAGTACAGTCACACAACTAGTAAGTGTGGATATGAACTCAGGTCTTCCTGATTCTAGGCCCAGTGTTCTATTTACTGCACCGCTTAATTGATCTGATGGTAACTGAACAGAGATATCTCTTTTTGTAATTATCAAGGATCCTTTCATGATCTTTACATCCTCATAAGAATTTCCTGTGTGGGGGGCGGAGCCAAGATGGCGGAGTAGAAAGACTCACCTATGCTAGCTCCGAACCCACAGCCCATAGATTTCCTCTAAAAAGAACTCCTGACAAATTCTGGAACAGTGGAAGCCACGCAGAAACACAGTGAAGGAGATTTCCATTGCAGAGAGCCCTGAAAAACCAACCGCAAAGATACTCCGGATGGGAGCGGAGCCCTGCCTTGGGGAGCCCTCCTCTTCCCCTGCCCCGGCCACGAGGCATTGAGAGGAGCGAGCAGACCCAAGCAGGCTTCATGGACCGTAATCTCCGGCGTCCGCGAAGGTCCCTCCACCCACAGACGCACAGGTCAGTGAGAGAGACAGGCTGAGAGGGGAGTGGGGTATCTCCGGGACTCGGACCCCCTCAGAAGGGGGTGGCCGCAGCAGAGGAAGAGGCAGCTCCGCCAGAGTCTCCCAGAGCAGGCAGGAGATCAGCAGCAGCTCCATTACAAAAGGTCTCTGCATAAACCCCCTGAGGGAACTGAGCCTGAGAGGTGGCCCTGTCCCCACCTGAGAACCAGCAGATAAGCTCCCATTGAAGAGCAGTCAGGCCTGCAACCAAAAGCCCTGAGGCTGGGGAGCAGCACTTGAATCCCAGACCCCAAGCACTAGCTGGGCAGACCTAGAC
>JAQQSK010011166.1:0-12383 GCA_028658325.1 Potorous gilbertii | reverse complement strand
GAGGGATAGTGTCATTTTTTGCATTTACCTTCCTAACTCCTGGCACATAGTAGGCATTTAATAAATACTTGTTGATTACCAGGCACTGTGGAAGCTTGTTGAGCATATACCTCCTGGCTTTATGTCATTTGATATTGACAGCACATCACTGAACAAAAGCATCCCTCTGATGATATAGAGCAAGAAATTTTTATGCATTTGTCAGTTATATAAGAGTAGCCATATCGAAGAAGAGCCTTCAAAGAGGCAGTTTGCTTTGTGGAGTAAAATATTGGGTAGTGTATATTTTAATAATTAACAAATGATGAACACAGAGGATCTAGAGCGCTCCCTGAAGTCAATTGTGAAGATAAATGTTTGCTGATGATTCCAACGATTCATTGACTCTATGACTCAACTGAAATGGCTGTCTCCAAGGTTATCAGCGATTGCTGAATTGCTTAGGTCTCATCCTATCTGATCCTTTTCCAGCCTTTGAAACAATTTTCCACTCCCTTCTCTTGCATACTTTGTCCAATCTTGGCTTCCATTACATAGCCTACTATATGTGGTCTGCTATATAAATTTATCTGTAAAACCTGCCATTTTTTTCTCCTCTTATACCAGGATAATAGTTACCATCATAAATGCCAAGCACTTAGTAACTTTAAAACAATGTATAGAGAAGATCAGATCTATTTGAATTCTCCTTGTTTTATTTTCAGACATAAATTTCATTGACATATTTTGTTTTTAAGTCACCTTCATTTCCAGAGTTCTCTCACCACAGCTGCCGTATCCACCAAGCCATTCCCTGTAACCCAGAATAAAAAGAGAAAAACCGGTCATCAGAACTAACCAATGGGTCAATCTGAGTCTGACAGTATATACAGTTCTATATCTCCTCCTTCTGCCCTTCTCCACTGCTGCAAAGAGCTAGGGGTGGAGGAAAGGTAGATGTTTTCACCCCTTATCTTAGGTCAAGTGCAGACATTATAATTACATAATTTTCATTTCACTGTTTTTCTTGTTCTTTTCATCTATTTTGTGGTAGTGATTCTGTTTGTTTTCCTGGTTCTGCTTATTTCACTTTGTATCAGTTCATAAAATCTCCACACGCTTCCCTGATTTCTCCATAATGCCCAATAGTACATTAATAGCATATACACTTCAAAACAGATTTTGCTCTTTGGTCAGTGCATCCCCAAAGTTTTAGTGCAGTTTCAAGTCATTGAAACTTGAGTGATTAAAGCTTAAAACTACACTAAGATTTTTGGGACACTCTGTAACTTCAGAAAGTATAAAGAAGGAAAAGCAACTCATACATACAGTTCATGATGATATTCTATTACAATCATGTGCAATTGTTTGGCCATTTCTCAGTTGATAGATGTCTACTGTTTTTACAATTCTTTGCTACTGCCAGAAGTACTGCTATAAATATGTTGGAGGACTTTCCTTTCAACCTTTGATTTCCTTGGGGTTATACACCTAAAAGTGGGAATTCAGAGACAGAGAATTATATACTACATATATGCAATCCTTTCAAAAAATTCAAATTGCTATGTAGAATGAATTGCTAGCTAGAACCAATTCACAGTTCCATAAATCTACCTTTATTTTAAAGAAAGTGAGATGTACATGTCATTTTAGAAGACCGTTGACCAAAAATAAAGGCCTACCTACAGATCCTATCCAGGATAAGAGTTATCAGATGGCTCAAGAGATAGGCTAAGATGATTTGATTGGCTGGTGACATTACACTCAGTAATCATGCACATTTCTCGTAAATAGAAACAAACTCCCGATGTCCTAGAGTTAAGTTTCTTCATGTCTGGATCATAGCTTCCATCAATCACTTGGAAGGTCCCATGTGGATTATATATTTGCCTCTGCAGTGAGAAAAATCTAATATGCATCACCCAATGAATATAAAAAGCACCTAGTCTTCTCTGTAGTCTCCCAAATATAGGATAGTTACTAAAACCAGGGCAGAATGGAATATAACTGTTAGCAGAATCTGAGATAATGAAATGTGAAATTCGTTCATGTTTAGCAAGTGAGATGTGCTTCTGCAGAAAACAAATTTGTACAAACACAAGTTTAACATCATAACAATATATCAAGCATGTCTCTGTGAAGGACAGAGAAGAGTAAAATAATTAAAATTGTGTAGTAAAACCTTTGGGTGCTTGAAGACAATCTAGCCCAGCCATATTAAAGAGGTTATGTGGGAGAGTGAAAAGAGAGGTTCTGATCAAGTGAGTTCTCATTGACCAAGTGTAAGTCATTTTATGCCTCTGCCTCAGTTTCTTCATCTGTAAAATGAAGGCAGTTGAGAATTATATGACTTGCTTTATATGATTTTCATGAAGAAAACAGTTTGCAAATCTTAAAGCATTATTTAAATATATTTGCTTATTTTTGAGAAAGTTACTTTGTAAACCATGAACTTCAATTGCATTTGTAAAAGACACATAGATTGGTATGCCAATAGGGTTGTTTACGTTTTTGTTGTCATGGACCCTTTTGGCAGGCTAATGACTACTCAGAGCAACATTTTCAAAACATAAAATAAAATACGTAGTCTTACAAAGAAATCAATTGTACTATCAAAAAATAAGCTTTATAGGCTCAAGATTTAGTACTCCTGCTGTACACCAACCCAGATTACAATCCTTTTAGGTCTCCTTCCAATACAGAGTTAGCCTTCTGAATTCCTATGGTCCAAAATATTTTCAATTAGCCTTGGTGACCCTAGGTTTACTCAGATGAATGACTCAGTACCTTGGTTGGTATTATGATACCTGATAATTTCTTTCTAGGTCCCATCTTGGTAGGACATGGGAGACTTTGCCCTTCAAGAGCCCATGCTTACTTCTATGCCTCAATGAGACCTCAGAGGAGTTAATAGTGGCCAAAAACCAGTATCTAAACGAAAGACGTTATTATTGTTTATGTTATTGCTTTAAAGATGAAGAAACTGATACCTAGAGAAGTAAAAGAAAATGTCCACAAAAATAGCTAGATGGTGACAAAGTTGGGCCTAAAACCTCGGCTTCTGGGCTCCTTCCCTTTTCTCTCTAACAAATAATTGTGTTTCAGGAGGATGAAAATAAGTTAAGAATAGGAAACGCCTCAATTGTCTTATTTACATAGGGGAAATCTAGCACAGTGCTTGGCACAATAAAGGTACTTAATGATTCTAATAGTTCACTTTTCAATTCCTTGTGATCTGATTTCTGATCTTGCCTCTCCACTGAAATTGTCATCTTCACGTTACTAATGATCTCCAAACTGCAAAAATCTATGATCTTTTCTCAAGTTTCATCTTATTTGTTCCCTCTCCAGTCTTTCCCTGGAAATTTTCCATGACCTTCTTTGGTTCTCTTCTTACCCTGCGTTCTGAGTCTTCATTGTTGAGTCATCATATGTTTCCAACTTACTAGACAAGGTTATCCCCCAAGGATCTCTCCCCTGTTCTTTTTCCCCTTTAATTTTCTCTTTTGTTACTCTTACTAGTTCCTATGTGTCCAGTTATCAATTATTTTTCTCAAATCATTTAACCATCATTAACCTCTGTCCTGAAATCTAATCTCATATGACTACTTCTTTGTAAGGCACTTAGAACTCAATATTTTCAAAATACAACTCATTGTATTCCTCCTACCCTAAGTGCCTCCTCCAAAATCCTTCACTATCGTCTTAATTGACCAAATTTGTAATCTTAGAGTCAACATTGACTCCCTTCTACCATATCCAGTCAGAGAAAAAAATATCAGAGTAGTAGGAAGAGGTCCCATGAGTTTCCACCATAACTCTTCCAAACAGATATAGAAGATGTACCAGACCAAGTCCTGAATTGGGAAATCAATGAAAGGATGGAACCACATCATTTGTCTAGCTCAGATTAGCATAGGGAGATGGAGAGGTCTCTGAATATAAGGGACAGGAAGTAGCCTATAACTGCCATGAATTATACTCATGTAGGGAGGGCTGTGTACTAGTACAGGAAAAGGTCCCAGATTCAGTAGAGAGGGGCCTAAAACTTCTGTAGGATACAGGAACAGGAGTAAACTGTTCATGACCCACTTCCATGGAACAGATCTAGGGAATAATTAGAGGAAAAGTAGAGGACTTGTGCCTGGGTGTGGTGTTCCAGATTAAGGAATAAATGTGAACCTCATGCTTTGTACCAAGTAGCAGCTATGTGACTCAGACGGTAGGAGTTGAACAGTCTCAGTTCTAGCTTTGGGCCTAGTATGAAAGCTTCAGTGGAACAATTGGAGCAAATGGCCTAGACTAAAGGGGAGACCACAGATCTGTTAGTCTTAACAATGCAGAGTTTTCCAGCTGGCTAATAGGGGCTGACTCCAGCAGCAGTGTACTGAAACTCCAAATGAGGCAAACCCACAGATGTGTTGCTCAGAGCCAAATACATCTTGGGAGCTTGCAGAGCTCAGAAAAAAATGACATGAATCTGACTTTGCCCTGGATCAGTTCACTTTGAGAGCATTGGAAGCTTTCACAGGCTTCTCCCTAGCCTGAGATCTTAAAATAACATAACATCCACTACCAAAAGGAAAAAAGCTATATACCACTAGCCCTGGTATTCTCTCTTAATATAAAGTCTCATATCAGAAATGAATTAGAAGATTGAACCAAAAAAAATGTCAACATGAAAAAACTTTTATGATGATATGGAGATTTGTAATGTTATTAGAGTTAAAAATCTTCCCTGCTCATTCATAGGCTTCCAATTTGTTAATTTTTGTTATTTTTTTTTTTTTTTGGTAAGTATGGGCTCTTGAAGGGCATATCAATGAAGGGCAAAGTCTCCCATATCCTACCAAGATAGAAAGATTTCAAATCTTGATCTAGAAATAAATTGTCATTTATCAGAATACCAAACAAGGTACTGAGCCATTCATCTGCGTAAACCTGGGTTCATAAGGCTAATTGAAAATACTTTTGACCATAGGAATTCGGAAGGCTAACTCTGTATTGGAAGGAGACCTGAAAGGATTGTAGTCTGGGTTGGTGTAGAACAGGGGTTCTAAATATTGAGCCTATAAAGTTTATTTTGTCAGTTTCTAATGATGAACTGAGTCATGAGGGTTGTACATATATATATATATATATATATATATATACATATATATATACTCTGAGATTTGGTTTTTCTTTAGGGCTTACTCTTTGGAAGAAGGTAGCTGTTAAGCCAGCTCCACCTTGGCTAGGATGGAGCCAAGATGGCTGAGTGAGAGCAATGACTCACCTAAGCCCTTAGACAAATTCTTTCAGATACCTCTAAAAAGAGAATCTGAACAAATTTTGGAGGTGCAGAATCCAATAGGAGACAGACTGTAGCAGATTCACAGCCTAGGACAGACTGGAAGGTCAACTGGAAGGATCTGTTCTGCAGGGGTGAGTCCACAGCACACAGTTCAGTGCCTGGCAGTGGTGAGGCCCAATGGGGAAACCCCAGGGTAAGTGTAGACAGCAGTAGCATGGTGGAAAGGCAGAGTGGCAGCACAGGGCAAGAGACCAGCAGAGTAGAGCAAGTGACAGCCACTGAGCACCAGATATCAGCCTCAGCAGCTCCTGAGACTTTCAGCCCACAGATTAAATGTCTGTAAGTCACCTACTTGAGCTTCAAGGAGCCAGGATGGTGGAGTAATCAGTAAATGCTCTCTCCTTCCCCCTTGATGACCTTGAAAGAACCATAAAATATTTCCCCAGAAAAATCCTGGATCAGTGGCAACAGCAGAGGGGGCAAATAGTCTCATAACACCTGAGGCTAGGAAAATAGCTAAAGGGGATTCCTCCTACTGTGGTGGAGGTGAACCAGAAGAAGAGGGGATCCATGGTGGTGGAAACTTGCATCAGGACTCAGGCAAGCCTCAGCGCCAGGAGAGGAGCCCTAGGAGGGATGGAAACTTTTACTAGGATCTAGGCATACCTCACCACTCCAGGGGAAAGAGGAAGACAGTAGGGCAGCTGGTATCACCATCTCCTGAGCTTGTATTTGTCTCAGTTCAGCTGAGGAGATCTCCCAAGACCAGACCACTCCTCCCCCACACTTAACAAGCTAACCCCAGGGCAGATCAGGGAAACACAAAACAAAAAAGATAAAAAGACACTTGCTCTTAGCTTTTTCACACAAGTCAGCTCAACACCAAGTTCTGCAGTTTCTAACTGAAAGAACCAGAAGCCACAACACACAATTACCATCATGAACAAGAAAAAGCAAAACAAGCATGAAAAAACCATAGAATCTTTCTGTGGGGACAAGAACCAAAACACAAATACCAAAGAGGTCAGTAGTGAGACTGTAATTCCATCTGAAACTTCAGAAGGGACTATGAACTGCTTGCATACGCAGACAGGTCTCCTGGAACAGCTGAAGAAGGAAATAGAAAAAAAAAACTGGCCAATGATTTTAAAAGTATAAAAAAAGAATTTACTAATAATACATCTCTTTAAAAAGGAAAATTGAACAAATGGAAAAGGAAGTAAAAAATTAATTTGAGAAAATAACTCCTTAAATGGAACAATTGGACAGATGGAAAAGGAAGCACAAAACCTAACTGGTAAAATTGGACAAATGGAAAAGGAAAATTAACTGGAGAATATAACTCCTTGAAAGGAACAATTGGACAGATGGAAAAGGAGATGCAAAAGTTAACCAAAGAAAACAATTTGATAAAAATTAGAATTGCACAAGTAGAAACTAATGACTCCTTGAGACAGCAAGAATCAGTCAAACAAAATCTAAAGAATGAAAAAATAGAAGAAAATACCTAATTGGAAAAACAACTGACCTGGAAAATAGATCTAGCAGAGAAAATTTAAAAATTATTGGCCCACCAGAAAGCCACCATGAAATAAAAGAGTCTGGACAATACCTTCCAGGAAATCACCAAGGAAAATGGCCCAGAAGTGCTAGATTCAGAGGGCAAAATAGTCATCGAAAGAATCCACCATTCACCTCCCTGAAAGGGATACCAAACCCAAAACCCCAAGAAACATCTTTGCCAAATTCTAGAACTATCAAGTGAAGGAGAAAATAATACAGGCAGCCAGAAAGAAACCATTCAAATATCAAGGAGATACAGTCAGGATCACACAGGACCTTGCAGCTTCTACATTAAAAGATCAAAACAATTGGAATTTGATATTCCCTAAGGTAAAGGAGATGGGACTACAACCAAGGATCAATTACCCAGCAAAGTTCAGCATAACATTTCAAGCAAGGAGATGGCCATTCAACAATATAGCGTTCAAATTCTTAGAGGAGACTTTGGGGAGTTGAAGGAAGAAATTGACAGCAAAAGTATACTAGTTGGGGACCTCCACCACCACCTCTCTGAACTTGATAATCTAACCTCAAAATAAACAAGAAAGAGGTTAAGGAGGTAAATAAAACTCTGGATAAGTTAGATATGATAGATCTCTGGAGAAAACTGAATGGGAATGGAAAGGAATATACCTTTTTCTCAGCCATACATGACATATATACAAAAACTGACCATGTACTAGGACATAAAAACATCACAATCCAGTGCAAAAAGGCAGAGATACTCAATACATCCTTCTCAGATCATAATTCAAACAGGAATATTATAGTCAAAATCTGGATTTTCCAGGTCAAGGAAAATTTGCTGCAAGCAGCCAGAAAGAGAATTCAAGTACTAAGGAGCCATAGTCATGATCATACATGATTTCACAGTCACCATTGTCAAAGAACAGGGAGCTTGGAATACAATATTCCAAAGGAAAAGGATATATGCTTACAACTTAGAATAATTTATCTAGAAAATAATAAAATTAATAAAAACCAAATTAATTGAATAAAATCCTGTATGTGGGTTGGGAAGGGGAGACACTTTAATAGAATGAATTCCAAATTTTCCTGATAAAAAAACAGATCTATATATGAAGTTTGAATGCAAACAGAAGAATCAAGAGAAACAGGGTAAATATGATCCAACAACCAACCATAAGGGATTAAATAGGGATAAACTATTTACATTTTAATATCGGAGATGGGACATGTGTCCCTCTGAACCCGATCATCATTAAGGGTCAAAAACAACAAGAGTCTAACTCAAGAGAGGACCTGAGGTTTGCTTGGTTATGTCTTAGTGATCTTAAAAAGAAGAATTAAAAACAAGGGAAAGAAGGATGCACAAGGAGGCATACGAGTGAGAAAGAATGGAAGAAATTATTTCATATTATTTGGATATATAAGTAGAAGTCTATACAAGCAAGAAGGAAAGGAGGGAACTGGTGACAGGACCTTTATTTT
This sequence comes from Potorous gilbertii, assembly GCA_028658325.1. NCBI lineage: Eukaryota > Metazoa > Chordata > Mammalia > Diprotodontia > Potoroidae > Potorous > Potorous gilbertii. The sequence continues at coordinate 4,093 of JAQQSK010011166.1, read as the reverse complement.
CATCTAAACTGGTCAATCACAAGAAGAATATACATACAGAATTGTGTACAAAATACATTTCACTAAATAGGGAAGCCACAGGGAAAGAAGAAAATGGGAAAAAAGAAATAGGATCGAAGAAGGAGGGTAGATTGATCAAGGGATCAGCCCTAAGTAAAATAAATTAAAGGGGTGAACAGAAATATTTAGAGTAGCTCTTTTTATGTTGTCAAAGAATTGGAAACTGAGGGGGTGCCCAGCAATTGGGGAAGGACTGAACAAGCTATGGTGTTTAAATATGATGAAATTCTACTGTGCTGTAAGAAATAACACATGGGATAGTTTCAGAGATCTGGGAAACATGAAGCAGTAAACAATGAAGTAAACAGAACCAGGAGAATAGTTTGTACAAAGGCAACAGCATAGTAAAGACAAATAATTTTGAAAGACTTAAGAACTCTCACCAGCACTATCACTAGCCACAATTCTAGGGGACACTGAAATATGCTACACGTTGTCCTCACAGAGAGGGATTCAGAGTACAAATCAAAATACTTAATTTTTTTTTGTTTGTCCCTATGGGTTTGTAACAGGGTTTTGTTTTTCTTTCTCAGTTAGGGCTAAAGGAGGTAGGAGAAAGAAAAGACAGGTTTTTGATAAATGAAAAAATAAATTAAAAAAAAAGAATGGTCCACAGGTACTGGTCCAATAAGTAGAACTAGAGATGATGGCTACTAACAAGAGGATTTGACCCAAATATGACCATTTTAAGCCTACATATAAATGGAACTTTGGAGAGTCAAGGTAAAATGCAAAATGTCTAATTATGAATCCAACAAGCTACTTTGTCTTGTAATTAACTTTAAGTTCCAACCTCTTATAAGACTGTAAGAGTTAAAAATCAAGGTACTGAATGCTATTTTAAGGTCCCTCCACCCCCACCTACCACCAAATACACATATGAGTGTTCTGTCCATTGTTTTTTATTTGTAAGAATTAAATAACTGTCCCATACCTAAAAAATAAGAGAATTAAACTTTCTAAAAAATTCCCAACTTAAATGAAATTTCATTAATCATGTTTGTCCCTAATTCCACAGAAAGAAAAAGCGTCTTATTCTCAGTGACAGCTCATAATTAAATGTGGTTGTTGTTGTTCTAGGGTTTATAGTGTGCTGTCAACAGAGGAAATGGAATCAACAGTAAACGTCAGACCCCAGGAAACACAGCATAGACTTTGAATATCCAGATTTACCATGTTGTGAAAAGAGCAAAAAGCACAGAAAGGAAACATAACAAGATAAGAAGCAAGGCAGGGTGATCTAATAGAGAGGCAGTGTTATACAATGGAAAAACCACTGGATTTGTCCATGAAAGAATCTCTATTGAGCTCTACACCTGCCTTGATAATACCTGCATACCCTACAAGCAGAAAAGTCCCAAGTCACTTCCTCTCTCTGAGACCAAGTTTCCTCATCTGCTCAATGAGAGAGAAGAACAAATCTCATATCACTTCTGTGATGTCTTCCAGGTCTAAATTCATTACCCTATAATCCTATAACCTATATGACTAGTTCCTTAAGGTCTTTATTCAGCTCTGACATTTTGTATTCTAAGTGCTTCCAATATTAGCCAGTTCCAACATAGTGTTATAAAATCCCTATGAGTTAAATATGTTGAAATTAGTTTCTGTTCTAAAATCCTGTGTTCTAACCTTTTCATTTTTTAACATTACTTGATTCTAAGATCCCGTTCATAATTAATATCTTGTGTTGAAAAGTTACTTCCATTTCTTACATTTGATAATCTAAAAAGATTTGTATGATTTTGTGTGTGTGTTCATCAGTTGCTTGTGGGTTTTTTCCTCCTTCCTGTCCTACTGAGAGTCAAAGTTTCTTGGTTCTTCCTGTCTAAGAAGGAAGCTCTGTTTTTCTCAGCCCTCTGCCTCACTGAGGGGCAGCAGTAGGGTGAGCAGAGAACCCTTTCTCCTCTCCACAGTGCCATCATAAGGACCAGTGAATTGTGCTGACTTTTGCCCTATCTTACTTTGTCTCCAGGTTGTATGGTTCTAGTCAGCAACTCTCCACACCTTAATCATTAGGAACAATGACAGACTCCTAAAGAAAATATTTAAGGCTCCACTGGGGTAAAGGGGAGATCTGAGATAAAGGAAGAGAGACTTGACCCCTGTAAGGAAGAATGAGCAAGGAAGAATATTACACTGAGGAGAAGAGAAAGGAAAAGGAGTCTAAAATATAAGAGTACTGAGGCAACTATTTCCTTACTGAAAAACAATGACAGAGTGGTCTGTTGTGTTCCTGGGATTTGAATATTAACCATAACAGAGCACATTAACCAAAGCACATCCCAAAACTTATCAAAATCAATGCCAACTAACCAATTTGGGCAATTTATATACCCACAAATGTCACTACTGGAAGGAACTTGAAAGGTATTGCCAATGATTATGAAGTCTTGGACAAAGACAAAACAAAATCCAAAGAGCCCAAGGGAACAGTTTATATTGTCTTCTGGTTTGTCCATTGAAGGAATAAGAAAAACTCAATTGAGAATGAACAGCTGGCTAAGGAGGTGATGTGTGAGAATAGGATTTATGTTTCTAGATTACAGCTTACAATGCCAGGTAAGAATTTATCTACCAAGTGTCTTGCAAATATGATGAAAAGGCCTTCCAATTAAAAAAGAAAGAGAAAGGGGGGTGGAGCCAAGATGGTGGAGTAGAAGGATGCAAAAACTCTAGCTCTTCCCCCACAACCCATAAAATATCTGTAAAAAATGACTCAATGTATTCTAGAGCAGCAGAAGCCACAGAATGACAGAGTGAAAGAGATTCCAGCCCAAGGTAACATGGAATGCTGACAGGAAAGGTCTATTACACTGGACGCACAGCAGAGCTCAATCTCATCTTGGCTGTGTGGCACTGGGAGGAACAGGACTAGAATCAACCTCAGGGGAAGAATACCCAGCAACAGTGGCAGTTCTCAGGTCCCTCAACCCACAAATGCCAAAAACAATTTCAAAGATCAGTGAGAGGGTTTTTTCAAAGGATGAGAAGAGAACACAGTGGTCCCCTACCACCAGAGTCAAGCAGCAGTGGTGAAGGCAGCAGCAATAGCATCCATTTATGGAGCCCTCCACCTAAAGGCCCTGGAAAAATTGAGCAGCTGATCTGAATCTCAGCCCTGAGGATGATCCTGGGCATAGCAGAGCTAGAGGCATTTGTGGAGAGGAAATTCTACTACTTGAAGATTCTAGGCAGAAAAGATTTTGATTACTCCCAGACCAGTGTGCAAGCCAGGGAGAAGAGTAACTCCTCTCCATTGATTGTGTCACCTTGGAGGAACTGAGAACTTATAGGTTCCCAGAGTATACCTTCTTCTTGACAAAGGACTCAAAAGTCAAGTAACTGGATAGGAAAATGCCCCAAGAAGGGAAAATATAAGACTATAGAAGGTTACGTTCTTGGTGAACAGGTATTCTTTCCCATCCTTTCAGATGAGGAAGAACAATGCTTACTATCAGAAGCCTCCAAAATAAATATTCAATGGTCTCAGGCCATGGAAGAGCTCAAAAAGGATTTTGAAAATCAAATAAGAAAGGTGGAGGAAAACTTGGGGATGAGATCAATGCAAGAAAATCATGAAAAGTGAGTCAACAGTTTGCTAAAGGCAACACCAAAAAAATGCTGAAGAAAATAACACCTTGAAAAATAGGCTAAATCAATTGGAAAAGAGGTCTAAAAAGGCAATGAGGAGAAGAATGCTTTAAAAAGCAGAATTAGCCAAATGGAAAAGGAGGTTCAAAAGCTCACTGAAGAAAATAGTTCTTTCAAAATTAGAATGGAACAAATGGAAGCTAAAGACTTTATGAGAAACCAAGAAATTACTAAACAAAACCAAAAGAATGAAAAAAATGGAAGATAATGTGAAATTTCTCATTGGGAAAAACAACTGACTGGAAAATAGATTCAGGAGAGACAATTTAAAAATTATGGGACTACCTGAAAACCATGATCAAAAAAAGAGCCTAGATGTCATCTTTCATGAAATTATCAAGGAAAACTGCCCTGATATTCTAGAACCAGAGGGCAAAAT
>JAQQSK010011165.1:0-12383 GCA_028658325.1 Potorous gilbertii | reverse complement strand
AGTGAGCTTTTGCACCTCTTTTTCCACTTGGCTAATTCTGCTTTTGAAAGCATTCTTCTCCTCATTGGTCTTTGGAACCTCTTTTTCCAATTGAGTTAGCCTATTTTTCAAGGTGTTATTTTCTTCAGCATTTATGGGGTCTCCTTTATCAAGGTATTGACCCGTTTTTCATGCTTTTCTTGCATCTCTCTCATTTCTCTTCCCAGTTTTTCCTCCACCTGTCTAACTTGATTTTCAAAATCCCTTTTGAGCTCTTCCATGGCCTGAGCCCATGGGATATCTATTTCAGATGTTTGGGATACAGAGGCCTCGACTCCTATGTCTTTACCTGATGGTAAGCATTGTTCTTCGTCCTCAGAAAGGATAGGAGCTAACATCTGTTCACTAAGAAAGTAACTTCCTATGGTCTTATTTTTTTTCCCTTTTCTGGGCATTTTCTCAGCCAGTTACTTGACTTCTGAGATTCCTCTCCACCCCTGCCTAGATCTGCCCAGCTGCTACTTGGGGTCTGAGATTCATATGTTGCTCCCCAGCCTCAGGGCTTTTGGCGGTAGGCCTGGCTGCTATTCAGGGTAAGATTAAATCAGGTTCTCAGGTTGGGGCAGGGCTGCCTCCCAGGCTCATTTCCCTCAGGGGCTTTATGCAGAGACCTTCAGTAATGGAGCTCCTGCCTGCTCCAGGAGCCTCTGGCCCTCTCTGCCTCTGCTGCTGCCTCCCGAGGGGGCCTGAGTTATGGAGACACCCCACTCCCCTCTTGGCCAGGCCAGAAGTCTCTCTCACTGACCTGCAGAGCCTGTGCGTGGAGGGGCCCCCACAGCCACCAGAGATTCTGTCTCTGAAGCCTGCTCTGATCTGCTTCTCCTGGGGCTATGCGGCCCAGGTAGGCCTGGGTTCCGCTCTGGTCCCATGGGCGATGGACCTTTGGTGAGGGTTTTTCAGGTCTCTCTGGAACAGAAATCTCCTCCACTCTGTTGGTCTGTGGCTTCTACCACTCCAGAATTTGTTAGGAGTTCTTCTTTATAGATATTTTATAGTCTGTTGTTTCAGAGCTAGCATAAGTGTGTCTTTCTACTCCGCCATCTTGACTCCTCCCAATATTGTATTTTCTTGATAAGAAAACAGCATAATTGGAAGGTTAAGTGACTTGTTCATAAAATGAATATGAAAAAGAGCTATAATTCAACCTCTCAAGTCCATAATTTTTCTTCTGGTTTGGGGATCAGTCCCTCTTGCATGGCTTGGACTTGCTACTTTCTAAAAAAATTAAGGTGCTACCTACTTGGGAGGTGAATTTCTTTCTTGAATGGAAAGAAAAAAGTTAGCCTAAGATAGGGATTTTTGAGCATTTTCTCTTTTTTCCCTTACAGAAGGAATCTTGAAGATTAATCTTAAGAGAGAAGTAAGAATATAGGTGGCAGAGCATCTCTGGCATGTGGGACATTAGAGACCCTGTGCCAGCAGCCCTGGTTACCTTCTTTCTCCTTTGAGATAGGAGAGTCAAAAATCAAGTGGGAAAGTTAATACTCATTTCCATTGTTGTTTTAATTTTGTTAACTCTAAAGTTAAATGAAAATTAAAAAAAATAAACAGGAAGTATCAGTCCTTCCACTCTTTCTGGGCCTTACTTAAGAAAAATAAAACTGGCACCCGTTTCTAGGATGATCCATTCAGAAAAAAGAGCACTTTGGATGGATCTTATTTTATTTCCCACCAATACCTGTAGTTGATTCTGCCCTGTTCATTTCCCTTTGTCCCTTGCCCATAGTTTGATGATACGGAACTGCTCTGGGAGCCACACAAAAAAGGCTGGGGCTGGGACTCCAATCCTCCCTCCTCCAGCCCCTTAATAGGGAGCTTTTTTCCCTCTAACCAGAAACTTCATCATAGGTCATTCATATGCTTTATGTCTACACTTCCAAGGGCATTGAACCCTGGCATTTAGATCCATCTTGTCTGATTAAGAGCCAACTTTTAGTGAGTCTCTAGTGGTTACACACACTATTGCTACTTGGCTATAATGCTTAAACCTTTCCCTTCCTTGGATTCAGTTTCTCTAGAATGTGTGGGCAGGATGAGATGAGCATTTGGTAATTACTGTGGCACCTTTCTTTTAAAAAAAATCCTACACTGATTACTTATCACCTTCCCCCAAAATTTTTTGATTTAAAACATTGTGCAGGCTGCTGCTAGGACAGAGAAAGGTGCCTCACACTGGTTTCAAAGTGGAAAACTCATTAAAATTACAAGTTATTTTGATGCCTGATTTTCACTTTCATTTCACCTCCATTTTTTGTTGGGAGGAAAATATTTCTTTTTGATTCCATTGTAGGAAAATAGGCATAATATTTTAAGATATGTTTGCTATTGCATTCTTGGGTGTCATTTTGACAAAAAATATTGAATTCAGCCATGTCAACTAGAGTGGCAATATATGTTAGGGAAACGAAAGAAGCAAGGTCATTTGGGCTGTTGAAAGGATCATTGTTTGGACAATTCCAGTTGATGGGCAAAAATTAATGTACCTAATCTATCCTGCAGCATTGATTAAACTTTCCCATGTCTTACCACCTCATGGAGAGAGTAATGGACATGAACATATTAATTATGTCTGGATCAAAAACCACTTCTCTAATATCACCTCCCACCTTCATGACCTGGTGTAGGTGAGTAACCCTTGCTGGGTCTTCATTTCCTCATGTCTAAAAGGAAAATAATTATGTCTCCTCTACTTATTTTTCAGACATGTTGTAATGGTTAAGTAAGGATATGTCAATGACCTGCCTTGCAAAGTTGAGTGTGCTACATGCATGCCATGTGTTGTTATCTCATTTTTCTTACTTATTTTTTTGTCAACTTTCAATCATGCATTTCTCTACTACTTATTCACTGTCTGTCTATATGTGTCCCTCCTTCTTCTCTCCTCTCTCTCTCTCTTCCCCCATAAGAATAAATTGATTATCTTTGGTGGTGATAGGGAATGGAAAAGAATGGCCTCATGTGTAGAGGGGCTAATCTGTGTGGCAAGGGTTTGTCCTTGTGTACAGTTCAAAGGGAGATAGAATAGATATTTCTAACCCCTTCTTTTCCCATACATTTCCTAGGGACACTTTTATTTCTGCCAGAAGGGGAAGCAGGAGATTTGGGCTAGGGTCTACCACTCTGATCTCAGAGAGATGAGATACAGGCCTGTATGTATATCTATCTGCTGCCCTTAGTTATTAGTCTAGTGAATGTAATTAGTTCTTTCTAACTTTTGATTGTTTTGTCATTTGGGGGTAAAAGGAGTCCCAAACTTTGTATTCAAGGCTTGACTCCTTTCTCATCTCTCTCACCAAATACCATAATGAGCACACATACATAATAGCAAAGAAGCCCTTTTACTCAAGTCATAGCAAAGAAGAAATCAGAGAAGTTATACATGGGAGAAGATAAACCAGATGACTCAGAATGAAGGAGTACTCTGCTTAGGAGTCAGATAACTCAGCTCAACCAAGAGAGTGTCCTAGATCTCAGCCAAGGGGAAACTCTCCACAGTGTCTAAAGCTATAAGCTGGGGGATAGGGATGTAATCGAGCTGCTCACTTCTTTAGTATCTTCTCAGAGTCTTTTTCTTCATCTCATGAAGTGAAATCGACCTCTTCCAACTTCTCTCTTAAATCTACAAGTCTACTTCATGCTATTCTCAAAGAAGACTCTCACTTAGAGAGTCCCACAGGAGGACTTCTGCTTGAAAGGATTGCTAAGAGCTCAAACTCTGTCTCTTTCTGACCATACCTTTTTCCTAGCCATAAAACAGCGCTTAGCACAGTCCCTGACAAGAGCAAGTATTTAATAAACTGACAATGGAAGCATCTCTGACTCCAGGCCTGGCACTCTATCCACTATGCCATCTAGAAAACTACCTAATTTAATTTATTTTGAATTATCTTGTTCTGTGAATTAGCTAATCTATTCTTTTCATCTATTAATAAGTGTAACCTAGAACTGTTTTATCATTGAGACCTGGAGATAGTCTGTGACACTCTTGATAGATATACATATTTCTCTATTATCACTAGTTTTGTATAATCACAGATTAAAGACTTAGAACAATGTAAGATGATTTGCCCTTGTGTAACCCCCTGGAAAGTTTTCCATTCATGGTCAGAATGTCATCAAAAGTGACTTTTTGCTAGTTTATAACACTAAGCAGGTCTTTTCTGTTCAAACTTTTCCCAGGTGTCCTGGCCTAGGAAATGTTTGCCACTTACCTAGAGGCCAGGGCTGACTTTTCCTCCTGCTATTGACTCATGGATTAATGTCAGAGTCTTTTAGAGGAAATTCTAATGCCACAAAGAGAGACTGTTCCAGAAGATAAGATTCTGTTGAGCTAGAAAATAGGTGCCATCAATGCAACCCTATTTTTATGTAGTATAATGAGATTTGGAGTTTCAGTTCATACTAGAAAAAACTGAATGAGCAGAATGTAAATACTGATGGTGGGATTTTCAGCACCCAAAACATATACCATTGGAAAAGAGAAATAAAAGGGGGTTGGAAGAAATAGCAGTCCTAAATCACACTGGAGTTTTGTTTGAGCAATGAAAAAAGCATCAGACACAGCATATACTTCATTGGATACCTGCTGTAACCCTCTTTAAAGGAAGTATCTACCTGTTGGGGAAAGGCATTGCAAAGTGAAAAATAATTAAATTATTAGGAACAGAAACTGCTAGTCTGTAACACTTAAGAATAGCAATGGCCCCAAAGTCAATCCTCTATCTTTGGAGGAATGAGGAAAAGAGAAATTCATGGCTAACAGGTCAATTTCCCTAGAAGGCACAAATGGAAAATACCTTAAATTCTGAAAGTTATCTAAACCCTCTGAGGATTAAATTGAGGCTAGAATGTTATTTCCACCTCTCTGAATTTTTTCCTTTTATATCTAAAAAAGGGACAAGTTTATATTAAAGGAACTCATGTAGACTTGTAATTCAGAAAGCCCAATGTATTACTGTCTCACTATGGGAAAAAGTTATTGGTCGTTAAAAGACAAATATAGCAGTATGTTATTCTATTTGAGGGGATGATCCTCATTTCCATTCAAAGGGCGATTTGTCTAAAGTTAACAAACTGGGTGAGATATTTGTGTTGAGAGAAAGTCACAGCAGCAAGTTAGCAGATCCATTCCCAGTGTAGAAATCAATATATTTATTGAAGTTTGGTTGAAATCCAGTGAGACATACTTGAATTCAATTGAAAGCGATCCTCTTCCTACCCTTCACCATGAATTATGTGTGTATATGTGTATTTATGCTCATATATATGTATATTTGGGTGTAGGTATGTGCATGTGTATGTATATGTGGGTACATGTATGTATGCATGTAGTATGGGTGCATGTATGCATGTATACATGTGTGTGTAAATGTGTATGTAGGTGTGTATGTATGCATTTATGTATGTGTAGGTTTCTACTGTGTACCAGGCACTGTGCTAGGTGTTAGAAAAATAAGTTAAAAATAAGACAAGTATCACAGATAATACTTTACTGATTCCACATCAGCACTTGAAAGAAATTCATTTTGTTGTTGGGGGGGGATGTTTCACACATAATTTCTACCCACTCCAAGATTTTAACATGCAAACCATACACTCTACAAAACAAAAAAGATTTACACTAATTCTTTTCTTTTAAAAAATAAAGGTATTGATTTTTTATGAGAAACAATAAGACAACCTTTCCCCTCAAGGAGATTCCATTCTACAAAGGGCCAGTCCATTTACTAATAAGTAAATATGAAGTATTTACAAAATTTTTACAGAGGACAGTCCTGCTAAATTTTGGGGGCTCAGCAAGCAGAAGGGGCTTCCTGAATTGGAGGCATCTCAGTTGTGCTTTGAAAGAAACTGAGGATTTTCCAAAGATGGGAGTAGGGAGATGCAGTTTTCATCCATGAGATCATTTGTGAAAACATACAATTTGATGTGAGAAATGAATTATTAATAGTAGATGAGGAGAGTGTTGTGGGTAGAGTTTACATAAATTTTGATCTAACTTTTTTGAATAAATAAAAAAAAGCATTTTTATGTATTTCAGCACTGGGGATATAAACATGAAGAAAGGAGTCCTTACCCTCAAAGAACTTGCATTCCTTTTTATTCTTGACTATTGTTTTTCCTTTCAAAAATAAAATTATTATTTATTTTATTTTTAACATTAAACTTTCTTATTCTTAGTTTGCAATATTTACTTTGATAAGATTTTGGGTTCTAAATTTTCCCCCCTCCAGTACCGCTTTCCCAAGACAGCAAGTAATTTGATGTAGGCTGTAGGTGTACAATCATATTAAACACATTTCCACATTAGTCGTGTTGTGAAAGAAGAATGAGAACAAAAAGGAGAAACCACAAGAAAGAAAGAAAAAGAAACAGAGTAAAGGGACAAGTATCATCTGCATTCACACTCCATAGTTCTTTCTCTGGATGTAGACAGCATTTTCCATCATGAATCTTTTGGAATTGTCTTAGATCATTGCATTACTCACAAGAGCTACATCTAATAAAGTTTGTCATCACACAACGTTGCTGTTATTTTGTAGAATATTCTCCTGTTTCTGCTCACTTCATTCAGCATCAGTTCATGCAGATCTTTCAAAATTTTCCTGAAATCTGCTTGGTCATCACTTCTTATGGAAGAGTAATATTCCATTACATTCATATATCACAACTTGTTCAGTCATTCCCAAATTGATGGATACCTTCAATGTCCAATTATTGGTCACCACAAAAAAAAGATGTTACACATATTTTTGTACACATGGGTGTTTTTCCCTTATAATGATTTCTTTGGGATATGGACCTAGTGGTGCTGTTGCTGAATCAAATGGTATGCAGTTTTATAGACCTTAGGGCATAGTTCCAAATTGTTCTCCAGAATGAGTGGATCAACTCCCAGCTCTACCAACAATGCAAACATAAAACTTTTCTTTAAAAGTTGAGTTCTGGGGACAGAGCCAAGATGGCAGACTAGAAAGACACACTTACACAGGGTCCTCCCCACAGCCTTTAAAATACCTGTAGAGAGGGACTCTCAACAAATTTTGGAGCAGCAGAAGTGGAGAACAACAGAGTGGAGGAGAATTCCAGCCCATGGTGACCAGAAAGGCCCATGGAAACATCTGTTGTGCTGGATGCAGAACTGAGCACGGAGCCTAGCCCAGCCTTGTCCAAGCTGTGCGCTGCGATGAGACTCTGGGAGGAGGACACCTGGGGGGCAGAATCTCCAGTTGCAACAGCAGGTCCTAAGATCCCTCGGCCCACAAAAGCCAAAAATCAGTGATAGGGTTTTATCAGCTGGCCAGGAAGGAAGAAGGGCCTTCCCAAGGCTCTGGCAGCAGGCAGCAGCCACAGAGCCTGCACAGCAGCCCATATGGAAGCTCCATTGTTGGAGCGTAAAAACCCCTGGGGGCACTGAAGAGCTGAGTCTTACCTCAGCCCTGGGTGGAGGCCCTGGCTGAGCTGGTCTTTGTCTCACACTGAATGGTGGTCCTGCGCATCCAGCTTATCTGAAAATAAGCCCCCAGGGCTGACTTGGTGGAACTGGAGGACAGGTGGCTGTAACTGCTGAAATTCTGGGCATAAAAATCCCTCTCTGCATCCAGACTAGTACATGCTTGATTGTGCCACCTTGGAGGAACTGAGATCTCACAGATTCCCAGAGTATACACTGCTCTTGACAAAGGACCCAAAAGTCAAGTAACTGGTTGGGAAAACGCCCCAAAAAAATAAGACCATAAAAGTTGAGTTCTGTATTCCTTCTCTTCTTTTGCCACTCCTCCAACCATTGAGGTCAGAAATGTGATATCAATTATATATGTAAAATAATGTGAAACATATTTCTATATCAGCTATGTTGCAAAAAGCAAGAAAAATAAAGAAAATGAAAAAATGCTTCAATCTGCACTTGGATACCATCAGTTATCTCTCTGGAGGTTGACAGTATTTTTCATCATCAATCCTTTGTAATTATCCTGAATCATATTAATCAGTATATCCAAGTCACTCACAGTTGATCCTTTTTATACTATTTCTGTTAATATGTACAGTGTTCTCCTGGTTCTGCTTACCTCACTCTGCATCAGATCATATATATCTTGCCTGGTTTCTCTGAGACTATATTGATTGCTTTAGATGAACTTTTGAAAAAAAAATATCTCATAATATTTTTAAGAAAGAAGGGGAGCATTAGAAAATAATACTGATAGATATATAAAAAGGTAACCCAGGGATCTCTGTTTGGCCCTGTGTTGTATATCACTTTTAGCAATGACTTGGACAAAGTCTTAATGATACCTTATTATTTGGTTGAAAAAAATAATATAAGGGCCAAGAAAATATAAAACAGAGTGAAGACCAGAAAGGATGCTTACAGGTTAGAAAATTGGACTAATAAGAGAAGATTCAGTGGGAATAAATGCAAAGTCTACAGTAATCAATTTCAAACATATCAGATAGGGAAGATATGATTCAATAGGAGGTTTGAAAATAAACAAATCAAAATATCTGAAGAACTTGGCTATAACTTCATTATGAATCAGAAGTGTGATGTGACAGTCAAAAATACTTTAAAACTTAATGTGATATTGGACTACATTCCTAATGTTTTCCAGAAAAAGAGGACTGTAAGTACCACTATGGAGGGTTCTCATCAGACATCATCTAGAGTATTAGAGTCAGTTCTGATTACTATCACTTTAGAAGGATTTTGATAAGCAAGTGAGTGTCCAGGATGATGAAGGTTTGGGTCCACTGAATAATTGAACTAGTTGAAGGGACTGTGTATATATAGCTTGGAAAGGAGAAGACTTAGTGAAGATGTGACTGCATCTTTCAAATATTTGAAAGGCATCTCAGCAGAAGAATGGATAGATTTGTTCTCCAAAGGACCCAAAGACAAAACCAGAAGCAATGAGGAGAACTTTCCAAGGAGTCAGTTTCACTTTGATTTCAGGACAGAGTTTATAACAATTAATGATAGTGGAGTCAGGATGGTGGAGTAGAAAGATGGACGTGTAAAATCTCCCCCACATAGCCCATAAAATACTTATAAAAATGACTCTAAACAAATTCTAGAGCAGCAGAAGCTACAAAACGACAGAGTGAAGGAGATTTCCAGTCCAGAACAGCCTAGAAGACCAACAGGAAGAGGCTATCGCACCAGGCAAATAGTAGAGTGCAGCCCAGCATGGGTTGCAGGGCATGCCAGGGACAGGACTCAGAAGAGACTTCAAGAATTCACTGGCAGCAGCAATTCCCAGATCCCTCAACCCTCAAAGTCCACAGACAGTTTCAAAGGTCAGTGGGAGGGCTCCTTCACGCAGCAGAGGGGAGGACAGTCTGAGCTGCTGGAAGCAGCCACTGCAGTGGTAGTGTTCATTTTTGGAGCCCTCCTTCTAGAGCCCCTTGGAGAACTGAGCAACTGCCCTGAATCTCAGCCCTGAGTGGTATCCTACCCCTGAGAACCCTCTGCCTAAAATCCCTGGGGGAATTTAGCAGTTGATCTGAATTTCAGCCCTGAGCACAGCCCTGGGGTGAGGAGGAGCACTGGTGTGGGGGAGCTTGAGGTGGTTGTGAAGGGGAAATTCTGGTTGATCCCAGATCAGTGTGAAGGCTAGGAGAGGAGTTAACTCCTGCCCTTTCATTGTGCCACCATGGAGGAACTGAGAATTTACAGGTCCCCACAGGCCCTCCTCTTGACAAAGGACTCAAAAGTCAAGCGATTGGCTGTGAAAATGTCGAAAAAAGGGAGAAAAATAAGACCGTAGAAGGTTAATTTCTTGGTGGACAGGTATTTTCCTCCATCCTTTCAGATGAAGAAGAACAATGCATAACGTCACAGGAAGTCAAGAATTCTACATCCAAAACCACAAAAATAAATATACAATGGTTTCAGGCCATGGAAGGATTCAAAAAGAGAGGTGGGGAAAAAATTGGGAAGAGAAATGAAAGAGATGCAAGAAAATCATGAAAAGCAAGTCATCAGTGTGCTAAAGGAGACCCAAAATAATGCTGAAAAAATAACCCAATTAAAAATAGGCTAACTCAAATGGAAAAAGAGATCCAAAAAGCCAATGAGGACTAGAATGCTTTAAAAAGCAAAATTAGTCAGATAGAAAGGGAGGTTCAAAAGTTTTCTGAAGAAAATAGTACTTTAAAAATTAGAATGGAGCATATGGAAGCTAATCACTTTACAAGAAACCAAGAAATTATAAAACAAAACCCAAAGAAGGAAAAAATAGAAGATAATGTAAAATATCTCATTGGAAAAACAACTGACCTGGAAAACAGATACAGGAGAGACCATTTAAAATATATGGGACTACCTGAAAGTGATGATCAAAAAAAAGAGCCTTGACATCACCTTTCATAAAATTATAAAAGAAAACTTCCATGATATTCTGGGACCAGAGGTTAAATACATATTTTAAGAAGCCATCAATCACCTCCTGAAAGAGATCTGAAAAGAAACATTCCTAGAAATATTGTAGTTTCCAGATCATATTTCCAGATCAAGGAGAAAATATTGCAAGAAGACATAAAAAAGTGGGGTGGAGCCAAGATGGCGGAGTAGAAAGGCACACATTTGGTAGCTCCGAACCCACAGCCCATGGATTTCCTCTAAAAAGAACTCCCAACAAATTCTGGAACAGTGGAAGCCACACAGCAACACAGTGAAGGAGATTTCCGTTCCAGAGAGCCCTGAAAATCCCACCACAAAGGTCCATTGTGCACCAGATGGGAGCGGAGCCCTCCCCTGCCCTGCGGAGCCCTGCCCTGCCCTGGCCACGCTGCACTGAGAGGAGCGAGCAGATCCGAGCAGGCGCAAGGGACGGAATCTCCAGTGGCCGCGAAGGTCCCTCCACCCACGGACTCACAGGTCAGTGAGAGAGATGTCTGGATGGGCTGAGAGGGGAGCGGGGTGTCTCCGGGACTCAGGCCCTCTTAGGAGGCAGCGGTAGCATCAGTGGCAGAGGCAGGCGGCCAGAGTCTCCCAGAGCAGGTGGCCAGAGGCTCTCGGAGCAGGCAGGAGCTCAGCAGCAGCTCCATTACAGAAGGTCTTTGCATAAACCCCCTGAGAGAAATGAGCCTGGGAGGTAGCCCTGCTCCCACCTGAGAATCTGATTTAATCTTACCCTGAATAGCAGCCAGGCCTGCTGCCAAAAGCCCTGAGGTTGGGCAGCAGCATTTGAATCTCAGAACCCAAGCACTAGCTGGGCAGATCTAGGACTGGGGTGGAGAGGACTCTCAGAAGTCAAGTAACTGGCTGGAAAATGCCCAGAAAAGGAAAAAAAACTAAGACCATAGAAGGTTATTTTCTTGGTGAGAAAATGATTCCAAGCTTCCTCTCTGATGAGGAAGAACAATGCTTACCATCAGGTAAAGACATAAGAGTCAAGGCCTCTGTATCCCAAAGATCTGAAATCGATATCCAATGGGCTCAGGCCCTGGAAGAGTTCAAAAAGGATTTTGAAAATCAAGTTAGACAGGTGGAGGAAAAACTGGGAAAAGAAATGAGAGAGATGCAAGAAAAGCATGAAAAATGGGTCAATACCTTAATAAAGGAGACCCAAAAAATGCTGAAGAAAATAACACCTTGAAAAATAGGCTAACTCAATTGGGAAAAGAGGTTGAAAAAGCCAATGAGGACAAGAATGAGCCAAGTGGAAAAAGAGGTGCAAAAGCTCACTGAAGAAAATAGCTCTCTCAAAATTAGAATAGAACAAATGGAGGCTAATGACTTTATGAGAAACCAAGAAATCACAAAACAAAACCAAAAGAATGAAAACATGGAAGAGAATGTGAAATATCTCCTTGGAAAAACAACTGACCTGGAAAATAGATCCAGGAGAGACAATTTAAAAATTATGGGACTACCTGAAAGTCATGATCAAAAAAAGAGCCTAGACATCATCCTTTATGAAATTATCAAAGAAAACTGCCCTGATATTCTAGAACCAGAAGGTTCTAGAATAAGTATTCAAGGAATCTATCGATCACTGCCTGAAAGAGATCCAAAAAGAGAAACTCCTAGGAACACTGTGGCCAAATTCCAGAGTTCCCTTTTCAAGGAAAAAATATTGCAAGCAGCTAGAAAGAAACAATTCCAGTATTGTGGAAATACAATCAGGATCACACAAGATCTAGCGGCTTCTACATTAAGGGATTGAAGGGGGTGGAATAGGATATTCCAGAAGTCAAAGAACTGGGACTAAAACCAAGAATCACCTACCCAGCAAAACTGAGCATAATACTTCAGGGGAAAATATGGTATTTCAATGAAACTGGGGACTTTCAAGCATTCTTGATGAAAAGACCAGAGCTGAAAAGAAAATTTGACTTTC
>JAQQSK010011164.1:0-12383 GCA_028658325.1 Potorous gilbertii | reverse complement strand
GACTACATAGCATCACTATAGTGAAAATATGCTCAATAAGAAAGTATATGTTGAACCTACACAGAATTGTATGCTGTCATGGGGAGGGAGGGGGGTGGGGGGGGAAGGTGTGGGGGATAAAATCTTAATTTTAAGGAAGTGGTTGTAGAACATTTATAAATAAATAAAATAAAAATTAAAAAAAAAAGAACCTACCATCTTACCTTAGGGTCTTGCTTCTACGCGCCTCAGGGAAGAGGTACCACATTTCTTCAAGGCCTAACCACCCTTCCCATATGCCTGGAACTCATCAACACACTTTCAGCTTTTTTGTTGAACATTATTAATGGTTCCACCCACTCTGGCAGCTGTGAGACTTCTTTGATTCTCCCTTCCTACAGAAGAGTATCTAGTTCTTGGTCTTAAATGAGTTAGAAGCAAGTGAATTACCTTCACTGCATCTTTGCTTTAGGAAACAGGCAGTGAACTCTTTCTATCACTTCTGCTGAATAAGGATGCAAACAATCACACCCATTTTCTTTATTCTTTCAACTCATGTGAAGCCCTTTTTGCTACCCCAATAACCCATAGCTATAATAAAAGCTCTGAAGTCCAGATAAGTCTTTATAAAGGAAAGGAGTTATAAATGCAGAGCTGTCAAGTTCCTTTTCCTTTTTATAATCCCTCCCCCATTACAAATTGCAGCTTTTACAAGTCACATAGTATGCATAATTTGTAGATGAATACTGAAAAACATTTTTTAGCTGACTTGCATATTTCATATTACCCCAACTACTTATGCTATATTCAAGTATGCAGTAACTAAAATAGAAATGGAAATTGCTTTCAATACAAATGACATTTAGGTCATTTTCATAATACATAGCAAAGTTGTATTCAGCAGACCAAATCTGGAATTCATGTACAAATATATAGTATAAAGTCACATAATGAAATGACATGTAGTAGACAAAATACCAGGGTCAGCTGCCTGGCTGTAATTTATGGAAAAAGCCTCTTTTGGACACGATTCTTTAATATCATAATTCATGGGTAGCAAGTGATTATGATGCATTGTTTTTATAGGGCCTTGGTTGCTCTCTGGAGCTTATAGACTTCCAGTTTTCAGTTCTGTGATTTTGTAATGATAGATATTTATGTGTGTGTATACACCCATGCATATATTATTTTCATTTGTGTATTTTAATTGAACACAAAAACCAAAAGTCTACCTATTCTTGGTTAAGTAATGGGCCTGCATCTTGGTGTAGTCAAAGAAAATTGGACTGAAAGTAAAAAGCAGATGACTAGGTCTGAAGTTTAAATTTTCTACTAACTTTCTAGGTTAGCTGCCTTATCTCTCCAGGCTCAATTTCTTCATCTATAAAATGAAATTTTTGAGCTTGATGATTTCTAAGTGAGACCCTTTAAGTTCTAACATTCTGTGAGTCTATAGACAATATAAAACAATCTGAAAGCACATGAGCAAAGAGAAGAGAGTATTGCCGGGTCATATAATTTAAGGGAATATAAGTGATGATGCTGGATATTGCAAATTCAGAAAATTGTAGTTGAGGTAGAGCTTATTAAGGGAAATGACAGAAATCTAATTCTCTGGGTTGTTAAAAGAGACAACAAAGAAAAGAAGTGAAGGAGAACAAAACTGTTCAAAGGGTACAGAGTAGACTCAATGAGATCAGAACAGTCTAATTTCAAAGACTCTTAATAGATGTTATCTCAAAACCTTCAAATTCAGCTTTATTAAAGTCACTGTGGGTCTTTAGCCTGAAGGAATTAATTACATGAAAATTCTGAATATTTTACAAGGAGAGATATTGAAGGAGTAGACCTTCAAACTTGGTTCAATTTAGATCCAGAGGCATAACCCAAACTATTTATTACATACACACAAAGAATGAAGGAAATTGAGAACAGGAGATTCCAGAATGTTAAACAAAACATTATCCATATACACACGATATTTACGCTGCCAAGTATGCCAGTAGGAATTCCTTTTATACCTTGTTTTCCCCTAATTCATTATGTCAGGAATTACAAAATAATTATGGAACCAACAAGGAAGAAAGCTTAAGCAAACATTAACTAATGCCCCAACTTATGCCAAAAAAGCTTTAAGGCTATTATTTTTTCATGTTTATCAAACTTTTAAATGATGTGCTCCAGGTATTTTCCACAAATAATCAAATAATTTAGTTACTTGTGTTTAGAAGCTTGACACAGTAACTTGCTTCATATACTGGAGTAATATGATATATAATCAAATACAAGTGCTTGGAAATTTTGAACGAGGTCACTGCAAGCCTCCATGAAAGCTAAAGACACTTATCTTTATTCTTTTCGGCATATACCATCTCCCTTCCATTTCTTTTTTTCCCTTTCCCTTGCCTTTGCTGTCTTTTTCTCTCTATGTCTCTCATTTCTCCTTTCCTTTCCACCAAACCTTTCCTTTGAGATCATAATCTCCCCTGACAGTGGCATGCAGTTTTCATTTGTTGGATTTGGGGCCACACTTTATTTTACTTTTCAGACATAGTTCTCATTCATGTTTAACGAACTTTGGCTTTTCCAATATCATAGAGTTACTGATGTAAGAAAGAGGAAGAACGTACTAAAAGAGTCATTGTCATTAATTATTAGTGGTTTTCTTTCTATCTCTAGCATCTATTAAGTACCTGACATATAGGTGCTTAATAAACACTTGTTGAATTTATTTGAAACTTGACTACTCAAAGGGGAAATGATAGACTGGAATCTACAGAGCTTGAGCATTCTCTAAGAACATATATATATATATATATATCTATATATATATATATACATATATATATATACATACATTAAAATACATACACATTAATACAAATGTAAGTATTTTCTTGATATTTAATAAATGTTTGTCGATTGATTAATATGGACCTTTTATCTCTAATTACGTAAAAAACATTAAAAGTTGAGAACTGATCTCATCAATATAGATTCTCCCTCTGTTGAATAAAGATTATGACTTATCCAAATCTACCCATCATGAGTAATTTCTTGGGAATGTCCTCCCATAAATCTACCACAGAGGGCCCTCCCATCTTTCAGTCTCTTGACATCTCATAGCTAACGATGGAGCTAGTAGAATCTCTACTGGTTATTCTTGGTTCTCACTTATGTGACTGACCTGTCTTTCTTTCTAGTCACACATTTTTCTCAAGAGGTTCTTAGGCTGCCACTTTTCTTTTACAAATCTTCATTTTAGATGCATTTAACCTGCTCATAAAATATAAATTGTAAAGTGTATATGTTATACCATAATATGGCTATCCACACAACCTTTTTTCTTGTTTTAACATTTTTCTTCTTACAAATTTACACCACCTCAATCTATACTGCCTAGTATCTACATTAAATTAAATAACAACACAAATCAATGGCCCAAGAGACAAGGCAGTTAAATGTGTCAATCAGTAAATGAGTACTAGCTACTCAGAAGAGAGGGCAATAAGGACTCCTAGACTAGAGAAGGTTCATGGAAGAGTTTAGATTCATGTTACAGCTTGAAAGCTGGGGAGTGGGGTGGGTGAGTATCCTGGATGGGATCACAGTGGATTAATCTTCCTTCCTAGATGATGTTTTCAGTGATACTAAACTTTAAAACTGATTTATTTGCGTCTCAATTCCTGTTTCTAGCTATTCTGGCTTTTTTGGTAGACGTAAAAAATGGAGAGGAGGAAAAGCAGATGATATGGTGAATCTGTGATCTGGAAACTTCAGATCTGCCCCAGTTTAATAATAAAACCTTATATAATTAAATATTATCACCCATTATTTTTATGTTAATTTAAAAATATTTGCAAAGTGAAGATAAAATAATAGTCATCGTAGATATACAACAATTTGTACCCAAAGTTCAAAATATTTACTAATGAGCTAGAAACCAGAGGCAGCGGGTTTTTTTAGGGAACATCATGCTTATGTTTCCCACCAGCAGGTTGCTGACATGTGGAACTAATTAATATAGATCTTCAAATTAAGCCTCAATTGTATTTGTTTATTTCTCTTCCAGGGGTGGTCTATAAAGTCCAAGTTATGTGGCAAGAGTTCTTGTTTGGTGTGGGCTTTCAGAGTCATTCACTTGTGAAGCAGTTTGTCTATTTTAGTAATGAAGCTTTACAGTTACAGTATCGGAAGAGATTGTATTTATTTTCTTTGCTCTCTGCCACATTCCATTTGACCAGGAAGTAGCATGTTGCCCAGAGAAGACCAGCTCAAGTGGAATTCATTTTTCCTGGTCATTTTCTCATAATTACTCAAGGATACTGTTCTTTGAGAGCACCAAAGATAGGGGAAATAAAATAAAGTATGGAGACAGAAGGATCATTGGCTTGGGCAGAGGCATAAGTTTTTGACTGGAATAGTAAGATGTAGATCCATGCACATACTTTTTTTAATAGTATTTTCTTTTTTTTATAGTATTTTCTTTTTTTCCAGTTAAATGTAAAGATAGTTTTCAACACTAATTTTATAAGATTTTGAGTTCCAAGTTTTTATCCTTTTTCTTCTTTCCCCCCTCTCCAAGATGGTAAGCAATCTGATATAGATGCATGCATATAATTTCTAGCAGAAACAAAAGGTATTAAATTAAAAGACTAAAATGTCTCTGTTCTTGATATTCTATCAACATGAACCCAGTTAAAGGCAAGAAAGCTCAGCTATTAAATCTGCATGGGTCCTAACCTAGGTTATGGGGCAGCTAGGTGGTGCAATGGATAGAGTGCTGGGGCTGAAGTCAGGAATACTGATCTTCCCAGGTTCAAATCTGGCCTCAGACCCTTATTATCCACGTGACCCTGGGAAAGTCACTTAATCCTGTTAGCTTCGTTTTTCTCATCTGTAAAATGAACTGGAGAAGGAAATGGAAAACCACTCCAGGATCTTTGTCAAGACAACCCCAAATAGGCTCATGAAGAATCAGACATGACTAAAAATGACTGAACCACAACCACCACAATCATCACAACAACCACCTAAGCTAGACTCAGAACAAAAGACAGAGAATTCTTGGTTGCTATTCAGAGTGCCACAAAAGAAATTTTGCTGAAGTGTTTATTTAAAGACAGATTGAATAAAAGTTCTCTCTTGGTTTCAGATCTGAATCCAAATCCAGAAAAGATTCGTCTTTCTTTGTTGCATAACCTTCAAGTGCTAAATCATTGGATGATACTTATGTAAGAATCAATTGATGAATTTAGAGTTAGGCAAATAAGATGGTTAAAAATGTAAACCCATGGAACTCATTGATTAGTACATACCTTAAGGAGATCAGTGACCATAAGGGAGTTTCTGTAAACCTAAAAAATATTTATAGAAGCACCTTTATTTGTGGTAGTAAAGAACGGGAAGCAAAGTAGGTGTCCAGCATTTCAGAATGACTGAACAAGTTGTACACAAATGTAATGTATTATTACTGTAATAAACATAGAGAAGCATGAAAAGTGCTGATGCAAAATAAAATAAGCAAAATCAAGAGAACTATATACACAATTGATACAACAATGTAAATGGAAGGAGCAAAGTTAGACCAAGTGAAAAGGAATGTTGAAAATTACAAAGAACATGTTACACTCCAGGGTAGAAAGATGAAAAGATGCCTCCCCTTATTCATGGAGTATATGGATGTGGAATATTACATATGTTGATCAGATTTATTGATTTTCTTCTCTTATTTTTCCTTCTTAAATTTATTTGTTATGTGAGATGACTCTCTGCGTAAGGAAGGAGAATAGAGGGAACAAATTTAGGTTATACAAAAACAAATGAGTCAATTCCTGATGTGGTCCCAAAGAATTCAATTTCATATTTTAAAAATGTACTACTCTAGCTTAGATGAGTAGGGCTTCTTACCAGATCAAATCCGTGGTATTGGGAGCTCCCCATCCAGTTGGCACCTTCCATACGCATATTATCAGAGAGTTCCCCCCATTAGAAGAGTAAACTAATTTTTATTTCTCTTTTCTATAGTTTTAATAAAATTATTTTTGTGCCTATCCTGAAGCTTTCATTGCCAAGGTGTTCCACATGCTCGCTAAAATAAGATCCTCTGTAGTTTAGATCTAGTCACTTCTTTTTTCTCCACATTTTGTCTGCTTAAATATTGCAATTGTCAACATAAATTCATTGTTGTTCTGTCATTTTGAGTCCTGTCTGACTCTTCATGACCCCATTTAGGTTTCCTTGGCACAAATACTGGAGTGAGTTGCCATTTCCTTCTCTAGCTCATCTTACAGATGAAGAAACTGAAGCAAATAGAGTTGAATAACTTGCCTGGGGTCCCGCAGCTTGTAAGGGTTTGAAGTTGGATTTGAACTTAGTCTCCTTGACACCTGGCACTTTCTCCACTGCATCACCTTGCTGCCCATCAGCACTAATATGGATTATTAATAGTTAACACAATCTTATTTTTCTGACTGCAAAGAGGAATAGTCTTGAACTGCATGAGAGAGGAAAAAAACCTTTTCTCCATCACTGCTAAAGGACAAAGGGAATACACATTTCTCTAACCATGACTTGAACTCACTGTGGGGCTCCCTCTTCATGAGTCTATGACAGAGATCAGATGAGAAGATCAGGTTGGCTCTTATCCTTCCAGCTCTCCTTGAAATTCCTTCCTTCTAAACGTGTTCTTTATACGCACAATGACCACCAATATTTCTATTCCTCAGGGTTCTCCCTGGCTTTCACCTCTGCTCTGGCTTTTCTTTCCTCCCTTCTCAATTGTGACCACACTTTTAACCAATTCAGATCCCACACTTTCCTCTTTGCTGAAACCCTTTGCAATATAATCATAGACTCACTTATACTTTCTCATCTCTAATATTTGACATTGTTCTGCGAGTTAGGCACAGTAGAAAAAAGGAGTCTACAAAAAAGGGCAAGCATGACAAGGCAGTAACAGAGACTACTTAAAGGGGAGAGCCAAGAATTGATATTTTAGAAATTTTGATTGCATAAGGTATACAAAGGAAATAGAGAGATCAGATGATTATAGGGGTCATGAATTAGAGACTGAGGGTCAAGTGTAGAAAAAGAATATGGATAATGAAGAGAATAAGAGAAATACTTTTGGAAAAGGGTACACCACAGTAGAACCCCCTTCTGCCCCCAAAGTAAGGTCTCTTTTTCCAACCCTTGACAATCCTTCCTGACTGCCTTCTCATCCATTCCCTGCTAGACTTTTGTCTTTCTGAGAATGCAGGGAACACCTTCCTTGCATTGTTAGCCCTTCATTTGACCCTGGCACATCACATATCCCTCACTGTCCCTTTGTTCCCCTCTTCCCTTTCATGTATCCTCCAATGTTTGATGTAATCCCATGCATGCCCATGTGCACACACACGGACACACAAATAGTCATTCACCTGTAGGTCGGGTGTCACTAGTTTCTGTCCATAATACCCCATGCCCAGCTCTTAATTGTTATTTCCATTAGATTTCCTCCTTCAGCTCTAGCTCTGTTGCCTTTCTATTGCAGTTGCTTGGCTGCTGAATCTATGCACTCCTGCATTTCTGTTGTTTCAGTGTTCAAAAAGCAAATAACCTTTTCAGTTCTGGTTTTCTTTCTAAAAATGTTTTAAGCAAGTCTATTATTGAACACCAATCTTTTTAAATATATACTTAAGTTCAGTTTTGTAGAGTTGGCCACCATGGGCTACATTCTGTAGCTCTTTAAAACACACATTCTGTTCCCATCTACACCTTCTAGTAGGTAAAGAATAGATTTGTACTAGCTGAATTGTCTTTTATATTTTTAGGTTTTTCTCCTGATAACTTGAAGAATTTGTTTCTAAATTGAATTATTAAACTTTAGCCACTATTTGACTTGGAGTTTGCAACCTTGGGATTTTCTGGAGGTGATCTATGAGTTCTTCGAATTAGTACTTCATTTTCTATGCTCAAAAGTTCTGAGTAGTTCTCATATTATTTCCAGCATCACTGGAGAAGGAAATGGTAACCCACTCCAATATTGTTGCCAAGAAAACCTCATGGATAGTATTGATGTGCTATGATCCGTGGGGTCACAAAGATGCAGAAACTACTGAATGACTCAACAAGGACAACAGCAGCAAAACCAACAACAAATTATTTCCTGCATTATGGTGTTTTGGTCCTGTAGGAAGACATGATCCTTAAGTTGTCTGTATGCATACTTCCTTCAAGATCAGTATGCTTCACTTTCATAGTTAGTATATTTTCTGCTAATGCTTTTGAAGTTTGTTTCCTTCTAGATTGCCTTTCATTTCTGTGTATTTGCATTCCCTATCTATTATTCTCCCTTTCTTTAGTGAGATTTCTCAGCACAGATTTTCTATTCTGTGCCTATTATTTTTTGCTGTGCAAGTCACAAATTTTGCCATCACAATTCTCATTTATCTTTTGATCTGCTCGAGAACAGTATTATGGTTCCATGTTCTTCTCACATTCCACTGGGTCCTCTATCTCATAAAATATTAGATTATTTTTCTTTGCAGTATTTATTTATAGATACTTGAATTCATTAACTAGGTCTAGAGGCCATATTTCCTCCTGTTGTCAATATTTTTCCTGCTGACTTATTTGCTTATTTTCAAGGTCTCTGAGTTTTCTTCTTCCTGAGATCTTTGGTAATGTCAGTTCCCCCCGCCCCCACCCCCTGCCTTGATCTTTCCCTGTTCGGTCCCTCCTGTTGGTTATTTTGATTACAACATGTCTCAGCTGCCTCCCACTGCATGGTTTGCCAGTCTGGTTCTCTGACTCAAGTGAATTTTGGGGAGTCAGAACTGGCCCTAGCTGGATTCTGTACTCTTTCTCTCAGGCTTAGTGAAATGTTATACAGATCTCTTTCTCCAGACAGAATATCCTGGAGTCAGGGTCTCCATGCCACTGAAGAGAGAGCGGGGACCATGGTGCAAGGGTTTTGTGAGCATTAGTTCATATGTTTTAAACCTTCTTTTGGATTCTGGGAGTCCTACATCACAAAGAATGTGAAGTTACTTTATCTTTGGTATGTTATTCTTTTTGAAAGACTTGAGAGGAAGATCAGAGAAAATATGTCCAGTCCTCTGTCATGCTGCTCATGTGACCTGGAACTTCTTGACCATTGTCTTTCCTAATCCTTCCTAAATAGCCATTCTTCATCATCAGTTGCCTCCTAGACATTTCCAACTGGACATCCCATAGGCATCTGAAACTCAACATATTGAAAGTCATACTCAGCTTTTCCTCCAAACCTTTTCTTCTTTCAGATATCCCTATTTCTAACAAGATCACTACTATATGGCCAGTCAGACAAGTTTTTTTTTACTGTTGTGGTCATCTCCAGTTCTTCTCTTTCCCTCACCTCTCACATCTAATCAAAGACTTTCTGATTCTACTTCTACAACATTTCTCTTACTTGTCCTTTCTCTCTACTGTACTCTAGTGCCTAGTAACATTCCTGGAACATAGAAAGTTTTCAATACATGCATCTTCTTATAAAAAAATGCAGCCACTTTCTTGAGATTTAATAATATTTAGTAATATTCAGATATCATCTAGTAGATGTGGAGATTGAAACCATTTGTTTACACAAGGGTGTTAAATTTTCTAAAATTTCAATTATTAATATCAATTATAATAGCTAATAAAGAGCACAGCATTTTAGAACTGGAATGGAAGACACCTTTGGGATCCAATCCACCCCCCCCCCCGCCATTTTACAGGTAAGGATATGGGTTAAGTGAGCTCAAATGAGATAATATTTGTAAAGCACTCAGCACAGTGCCTGCCATATAATATAGTACATGTTCAAGGAATGCTTTTCCTTTCCCCCTCCCTTCAATGATTTGCTTAAGGGCACATTGTCAGTCATGGCTACTTAAAGCTTTCAAAGGGATTTTCATGCTATCTAATTAGGCTTTACAGTAACAATTCTGATGGGAATTCTTGCTCAGTCATGTATTCTGTTGCCTCATTGCTATGTGAGCCTGACTCTTGGTTCTCAAGGGTTATGCAAGTAAAGTCTAAACTCTTACTAGTTCTTTTCATCATATTGAGTGCAGGCTTGGCAATAGGTTGAAACTGTTTTCTGAGAACCAGTCTAGCTAAGGTCAAAGAGGTTTATCACCTGTAGGCTAACCTTTTGGTGATGAATTGTTTGACAATGATATAAACTGGCCTCCAGATTTATGCATTCTCCTTTTACTTCAATCCATAAACTTTGTTGCTATTCTAAATGTATTACCTTTTTCCAGTAACTGAGTTTACTTTCTGTAGTAAACTTATGAAAGGATAATGAGCATGGATGGACTACCAGATACATCATTGGAGGGAACATTGAATTCTATGAGATCACAGATACCTATTTGAGTATTAGAGTTTACTGGTCAGCAAGTATTTAGTGTCTACAGAACTACATCGAGCTTCATGGCGATATTCACTTTTATTGTTTTTGTGGAGAGGGTATCACCTAACATAACGAAGGCAGCCTGATCAAAATCCTGCTTCCAAATAAGCAAGTATATCTCTGGTTCTGACTGACAGAATATAGTGTATTGAGAATTAAGCAGAGTGGCATAGGGAACAATGTACTGGATTTGTAGAAAGGAGATCTGGGTTTAAGTCATGGTTGTATTATTTCTTAGCTGAATAAATTGAAATTGCCTCATCTGCAAAATGGGATAACAGGAATTACGTTAGCTGCCTTACAGAGATATTGTGAGGAAAGTCCATTTGATGACTCCCCTAGTTAACTTATGGGGATTAAAGAGCTTGGACTATTCATGGAACTAGAAATCCTCCTTAGTGCCCTGCTGAGATGATACAGGGAATTCCTGATTGGTCTCCAGTGACAAGGGCTGCACTGAAGATAATTGGCAGCTGCATATCAGAGATTGGGGTTAGATCATTGTCTGAGAATATTCTTCTATGTTCTGTAAGTAAGGATCAACAATGCTTCACTTTTTAAAAATTTTTAATTCTTATCCATTCTCATTTGCTCCTTTTTTTTTCTGGAGTTCCATCAAGAGACATCCACATCCTCATTGTTCAATAGCAAAGATGACTTAGCAGAAGCACATGGCTGTAAGAGAAATGTTCTTGCTAAGGTGGTCTTGAAACTGGGTTCCATGGTGAACATGATTCTGTCTTTCTGAGTATAGGCCAGCGATTAGCAATCCTGAAAACAAAGGACATTTACAGTCTCGGAAATTATCTTATGAGTCAGGAGTTCCTGGGTCAGGTACTGGCTGCCTAACAAGGGGTTTCCTTAACAGCACATTTCTCAGAAAACAACCTGATGACTCTTTCATTGAAGAATGAAAGTCACACCATAGATAAGATTCTGGGACCTTGTCAACCTTCCATGATAATTTCTGTGAATTTTTCAGATAATGTAGACTTGACATGAACATAAAATATCCATTGAGTAGTCCCCATAAAGGATCTTTACTTTACATGGTGGAGCGGAATGACTATAATAGGCCCTTGGAGCAATTATGTTTTATTATTTTTCATTCGTCCCTGTGAGTCTTATATGCCATATGCAGTCTTTGTGGAAGAGGAAATAAAAACTATCTCATGCTCCACACTCACATTAATAAACTGAGTACCATTGTTAAATATTTCTGGAGATCCTAAACATGTCATACCTAAGTTTGTTTTATTGTTGAGATTTTCCTAGATTAATCTATGTGAACTTGATTACCTGGAACAGAACCTTTAGGATGAACCTAACTCCATATGAACTCAAAATTCTTTAAAGCAGATGACAGACACTTTCTAAATTTTTAGAATTTTTCAATTTTTTTTATAAACTTGAATCTTGGTAATAATGAATTCTGTTCTTCATGTCATGATGAAATCAAATCAACATTTTCACATAAAATGTTTCATCTTTATTTTATGAAAATTTGCCTTTATTCACATCTTGTTTATTTATTTTATATTTTTCTTTAAAGAAAAAGCAGTATACATCTATATATTTTGCATAATAATTTCAAGATTAAGATTTTATGTCTTGTTCATTAAAACTAGTTAAGCAAAAAAAAAAAAGACTGAGCCATAGGATAGATTAATATTATTATTTTTATAACAAAAACCATATATTACCTTTTCTTTGCTTGTAGCAGAAAACATGCCAAATTTGGAGAAGGAAGATCTGGGTTTGAATCCACTTCCCTTTGCTTTTCCTAATTAACTTCCCATACTATATCTTTGAATAGTTCCAACTGTTTGGTAGTTTCATTTGGGGGAAGCTAAATGGTTCAGTGAATAGGGTGTGGCCCTTGAAGCTAGGAAGATCTGAGTCCACTGCCTCAGACACTTACTAGCTATGTGATCCTGGGCAAGTCATTGATCTCTGTTTGTCTCACCTTCTCATCTGT
>JAQQSK010011163.1:0-12383 GCA_028658325.1 Potorous gilbertii | reverse complement strand
GGGTCTCCTTTATCAAGGTATTGACCCACTTTTCATGCTTTTCTTGCATCTCTCTCATTTCTCTTCCCAGTTTTTCCTCCACCTTTAAAACTTGATTTTAAAAATCCTTTTTGAGCTCTTCCATGGCCTGAGCCCATTGGATATCTATTTTGGATGTTTGGAATACAGAGGCCATGACTCCTATGTTTTTCCCTGATGGTAAGCATTGTTCTTCCTCGTCATAGAGGAAGGGGCGGAATCATCTGTTCCCCAAGAAGTAACCTTCTACGGTCTTTTTTTCCCCTTTTCTGGGCATTTTCCCAGCCAGTTACTTGACTTCTGAGATTCCTTTCCGCTCCCACCTTGCCTCCAGATCCACCCAGCTAGTGCTTCAGGTCTGAGATTCAATGCTACTTCCCAGTCTCAGTGCTTTCAGCAGGGGTAGGACTGCCATTCAGTGTGAGATTACGTTCAGCTGCTCAGGTGGGGACAGGGCTGCCACACGGGTCTCAGTTACCTCAGGGGGTTTATGTGGAGATCTTCAATAATGAATCTGAGCTCCTGCCTGCTTTGTGAGCCCCTGTCCACTGCTGCCTCTGCTGCTGCCTCCTGAGGGGGCCTGAGTTATGGAGATACCCCATTCCCCTCTCAGCCAGCAAAAAAGTATCTCTCACTGACTTTTGTGCCTGTGGGTGGAGGGACTTGCACAACTGTTGGAGATTCTGTCCCTGAACCCTGCTTGGATCTGCTCCTCTCAGTGCCATGCAGCCAAGGCAAGACTGGTCTCTGCTCTGGGTGCGGTGTGCAAAGGACCTTTGGTGTCAGTTTTGCAGGGCTCTCTGAAAGAGAAATCTCTCCACTCTGTTTTTCTGTGGCTTCTGCTGCTCCAGAATTTGTTGGGAGTTCTTTTTTACAGGTATTTTATGGGCTGTGTGTTAGGAGCTAGCATATGTATGTCTTTATACTCTGCCATCTTGGCTCCTCCTCAGCACATTCTTATAGCAGGGATCAAAACATGGTCTGGATCTGAGAACTTTTAAAAAATCTTAGCCGCAAATGGGCAGAGCCTTCTAACCCTTTAACACTAGCAAAATAACAGGATTTAGAGTCAGATGACATTGCCTTGAATCCAATCACTTCCATTTCCTACTTTGTGTGATTCCCTTTCCTATAAAAGAGGGAACTACATCAAATGAACTGTTAGTTCCTTTTCCAAATGTAAATCATAGAAATGTATGAAAATAATCATATGTTGATAAATATTTAAATGAACTTACAGTAGTATTTTATTTTATTTAGGCAGCTGGTTGTATAACAGTTGGATTACTGGACTTGAAGTCAGAAAGTCCAGAGTTCAAATTTTACTGCTGACACTTGGTAGCTGTACGACTCTGGACATGTCATTAAACTTCACTCAGCTTCCCTTTCTAATAACTTTTCTCATTGGTATAAGTAAGATGGGGAAAGCACAGCAGCACCTAGCTTATAGAGTTGTTTTAAGAATCAAGTTACAATACAAGTTATATTTAACACAAACACATACACACACACAAGCTGATTTTAACAAGGATAGTAAATGGGACTAGAAGTCCAAAGAATGATTTCTAATTTCGATTCTGTCTGTGTTAGTTATGTGATGATCTTGGACAACTTACAATTTCTCTGAGTATATTTCATCATCTTTAAATTTAGATAATATTGTCTTTGACAATTTCATAGAACTATTGTCACCCATAGACAACCCATAGACAAAGATTATTCAAATTTATGCCCCCCCCAAAAAAATAGTCCTCTCTCCCACCTCAATTTATCTATTGAAACATTACTTTTCCATGGTAGAACATCAGTTTTTTGAAGGCAGAAAATTTTTAGTTTAGTTTTTTTCTCTACAATGTCTAGTACAATGTGCTGCATTTAGTAAACAATGTTGGTTGAATTAGAAAGGATAGTTGGAACACACACACATACACACACACACACACACACACACACATGAATTCTTGAGTTCGATAGAAAGAGAACCTCTATATGAAATATTAACTTGAACTCTAGCCTTTGCAACCAACATTTAGCATATGTTTTTACAACACTAATTTGTAGTTTTGGCAACTTTCCTATTAACCTGATCAATGAAAGCAGCCAATAAGATTAAAAACCCAAAGTCAATTTTACATCTGTCTCAAAAGAAATTATTTAAGTGTCCTCTTTTATTAATTCAAAATCCATAATTGGCAAACTTTCTAGGATAATTTGTCACTGGTGAAGTACAGGAGGTAGAAATCACAATCTTTTCTTAAAGGTATTCTTTGCTGAGTTGGAGGCAATCTTGTTCAGGCAAGAAGTAATTTCAGACTCACAGGTGTGCTCTTAATTAACTCTTTCCATGGCTTTGGAAGCGAAAGTGCTGCGGAAAAGTTTAACCTCAACAAGAAGGCAGCATGATTCTTTTGACTTTATTTCTCGAATGAATCCCTCAGAAATCCAGTGTTCTAAGTAGTAAGGAATTTAGCAATATTCATCAATATGGATATGATGGGAATCATAACCCATTCATCCTTGACCATTTTGCCTTTGAGATATATGTACAGATTCTCATAAATCTTCTATAGTGAGTTTAGCCAGTATTCTGGGGACCTGCGTCATGTTCTTTTACTAATGCATAGAAAATGGAGCATGCAAACTCCCTTACACTCCTTTGCCCACATGAATAACATGAACTGATAAATTTAATGACTTGAATTAGTCTTACCCAAACAATCCAATTATTATGTAAAGAAATACCTTAGGCTTTCTTTGATATGATGTGACTACAGGAACGTAGGACAATTTTCCATCCAGTGGAAGGAGATATTGCTTGTCTAGGCACTGAGATATTTCATTGTTAGTTACATTTTGGGGTAAATCTTTCTAGAACTACTGTTTCCAGAAATTGAAAGGCATTCCACTCAATTGGAGACCGAAAACATAAAGTCCTAGTAACTTAAGGATGACATGGACATGGAGATTGTGTCTGATGTATTCTAAACCACTTACAGTTTAACACTTCTTTAACATTAAAATTCTTTCAATTTTTAGTAGATTTTTCCTTTTCTTATTGTAATATAACATCACATTATGAATTCTGACTGGACTTTTTGTGGTAGCAATGAACTAGTAAGAAAATATTCATCATTTAAGAATTAGTTTTAAAAAGCCATGGCATATGAATTAATGGAATATAATGCACCAGAGAAAATAATGACTGAAAAATCTGGAGGAGTATAGGAAAAAATTATAAACTGATACAAAATCAGAAGGGAGGGAGAGAAGGAGGGAAGGAAGGAAGGAAGGAAGGAAGGAAGGAAGAAACGGAGATTGTCATGTTATTGCAAGGAACAAAGTTATTCCTGGAAAAGAGTTGATAACATGCACTTATCACTCAATTTTAGAAGTGAGGCATTATGAATGTGGAATATTGAATATATGGTCATACACAGTTGGCTTCTTGGTTGACTTTGCTAACTTTTTTTTTTCTTTTTCTTTTCTTATTCTGTTTGTTTTCAAAAGATAGCTTATTGAGTTAGGAAGGAAGAAAGCTTTTATTCTACATCAATAAGCATTTATGAAAGGTCTATGTGTTCTATACACAGTTCTAGGTCCTAGGCATACAAAGACAAAGAATGAGAAATTTCCTTTTGGCAGGTAGCTTACCTTGGAGCTACTTGGTGGGGAAAAAAATGTTCACTATAAGTATGTACAGAATGAATTTAAAGGGAATAAATAAAAATACTTAAAAATCATTTCAGGGAGAAGGCACTAGTATTTGCAGTTGATGTTTGATATGTTTGAGTATTTGTGTATATGATTTTTTGAAAGACTATACCGTGCTCCCTAAAACATGATTTCCTGGACAAATATAGGCAGAGAGATTGTGGAGATTTTTGTTAAAAGGAAGTTTCAGTGGTACTACCCTGTGGTCTGAAGTTCACCAGATTAGGCTCATGGAACAATATGGCACAAGGGCCAATACTTCCTGGAGGTTCTATTATGTGGAGAGGCCCAAAATGGTTTCTATTACCCTTCCAACCCAATTCTTGGGCTTCAGAACCATGCCCCACTTCAAGTACTTCCTCTTCCCTCTTTTTGGATACTTTTTATGTCTTTTCTTACCTCAATAGAATATATGGTCCTTGAGGGCAAATGCTATCTTTCTTTTTTGTTGCAATTTATATTTCCAGTGTTTAGCACACAGCAAGCACTTACATATGTTTTTCCTTTCTTCTTTTTTTCTTCCTTCCCTCTTTCCTTCTCTTCTGTCCTTCCTTCTTTCCTTCCTTTCTCTGCCCCTTTCTCCCTTCTTATTCACAGTAATTCTATTTTTGGTAAGTTAGTTGTGAAACTTATGATGCCCTATGCTTTTGCTCCCAGTAAGAAAGGAAGTATGTCACATCCGCAATTTAAAAACAACAAAAAACCAATTAGAGCTGATTGAGGAAGGAAATTGTAGATGTTTCCACTGCTGCTGTCCACCTCAGTGCTACTGTTCCATATGGCTGCGGGAAGCACTCTCCTATTGAGGTGTCTCCTCTCCTCCAGAGAGAATTTTTTTTTTTCTAAAAACTCCCCTAGAGCAGAAAAATCTAACCACCAACCCTGATCTCACATTAGAATGCCTTCCTCCCTTCAGGAGAGCATAAGAATAGCACTCCCAGAGACTTTATTTCCCTTCATATAAGAAGTGAGCTAAACTATGAACAATTCTCACTGCCCTCCCCAGAGGCTGAGGTAGTGAAAGAGGGAGAGAGAACATGTATTCCCAGGCATTAGGAGAATTCATTTGCATATTTTTGATTATGTCTTTTGAAGGAAATATTCTTTTGTAAAAGATCCAATGTTACAACACAAAAGAAAGAAAACTCAAGTCTAAGCCTTGCCAAAAGTAGTGGCAGATGTAATTAATTTATGTGGGGAAAAAAAAAAATTGACTTGATGATCCCATATCAACTGAAATACTATTAATACAAGTTTCAAAGTGACAAGTTCATGGGAGAAGCACAAAAAAGAGAGAAATAAACATGAAGAAAATAATTGTTATAAATGTATAAATAATTGTATAAATATAAAATAACCTCTTTAATTTACCTCTAATAGAAAAAAAAAGTCAAAGTAAGATTGCATATCAACTAAAGGTAATCAAGAAGGGCAGCTCTTAAGGATTATTTGAAAGGAACTTTATTATTCTGAATGTAATAATTGCTAAGCAATGATAGCCCACGTGTTCCGGCTGAAATTTCCTATTCATGACTTCAGGAATAGTATAAAAGCAACCCTGATTCCCCCAAATACTTCCCCAACAACTGCCTGATGCTTAAAAATTCAATCAGGAGGAAAAATAGGAAAAAAAATCTTTCTTCCCTTAAGCAAAGAAAATGCAAATAGCTTTGGAAAAAGCAACCTGTCACTCAAAATTCATATAACACCTTAAACGATTGTTAATCAAAATAAGTTCTAATCTTGTGAGCAAGGGGAGGGTGGGGCCTCTGCCGAAATTCTCTGTAAGATTACTTATGTTAAGAAACCACTAAGCATACATTTGAGAATCTGGAAATGTGGTTGTCGCTGCCACATTTTTGAAGAAACTAAGGAATTTCTCCTTAGTTTCAGGTTCCATACAGGGAGTTTGAGTCACCACAACCTTTCAGTTCTAATCGTAGAAGAGGTATTGCAGTGAAACAGATCTGAGAAACCAGGGTGTCTGGGATTGGAGCACCAAAGACATTTGAGATTTGAAACAGGGACAGAACCTAACTAATCCCCTTACCCTCCTGAAAATTATACCTCCCACCTATTTGGGTAGTCAATCTGTTTGTTTGTGATTATACCATTTGAAACAAATATTCCCTTGTTAAGCTATTTTTTAAAAAAGCAGCAGAGAGTATTCTGCATGCTCACAATTCTACCTGAGACCTTCTTTTGCAATATCAGAAGTGTGTGTGGGATTGAGCAGGATTTTCTAGTTTTCCAGTGTACCTTGTTACTCACTAAGTGAGTTGTCAATTAATGTCAATCAACTGATTCTATAAAAGTGTATCAAACAATGGAAATAATTTCTTTCTGGCCTGAAACTGACTGGTAGTTCAGTCATGGACTGAATAGTCTCTATCCTCTAAAATTTATTTCAGCTTACACCTATACTTTTAGGTGACACATGGTTATTTCCAAGGCCCCAGTAGCATACAATTCTTTCATAAAGACAAAGGCAGATTTTGAGGGAGGAAGAAAAATGAGAAGATGAATTCATGTGTACAATGGGGTACTTAGTAGAAAACTCCACAGTTAGAAAGAGCAGAAAAGGAGGGAGTTCCGTTGACAAACTTTGTTTATTTCACAATTTTACATAAAATAAAGATTATTAGCTCAATTATTTGGCAAGAATTTATCCATGTGCATGGGAAGACAGAATGGTATGATGGATAGAGGGCAGGCCTTGGAGTCAGAAGGTGATGTAAAGGCATCCTGATTCTGATACACACTAGCAGTGTGATAAAAGGTAAATCATTTAACCTTCTATTACTACAGACAAATTTCAAATAATTTATGTCTACACTGTATCCCATGATAAAACATAAGCTTCTAATTGACATTTTTCAGTTTTGGCTTTGCTTACCTAGTACCTAACAGTATTTGGCATGTAATAGTAACCTAATGTATGCTTCATGACTAAATTGATCACCATCTATACAGTGAGTTCGCACACCAGGAATTTATATAGTGATAAAAAACAAAGGCTTGACCTCTCTCTTCTCCATCATGTTCAGGAACATAATACACATTCAAAAACAAAAGACATCAAAATAAAGTAAACTTACAATTTTATGGTTTCATAGTATCTTAGAGCGTTTTGTGTACTAATTAAATTCTGTCACTGAATCAAATATGATTGTTTGTTACCTACAGCTGTTCTCTGTAAATCTGTCTAGAAATTGCTACTCCACCCTGGTAAGCAATCTAACACTTTCTAAAACACAGTCAGAAACAAATCAAACAACCATTGAAGACTTAATCTTAACAAGATGAGACGTTCAGTGAACTCATGGGGATGCCATTCTTAATTAGAAAGGAAATACCAAACCTTGAGTGTCTTGTTTAACAAGATTCACTGTTAAATTTGAAGAAAAAAAGAAATGTGACTTTCCTTTCCTCTGGAAAACTTTGCATTTCAAAGAAGTAACAGAATAATTGTATTTAAAGAGCGATAAGATTTGTAGATAATTTTATCAATTAGGAAACTGTGTGTTCCTTTGCTATGTATAACATGTAAAGGAAATACAAGCCAAGCCACAAATATAACATGAGGTTGCTATTGTGACAAATTTATAGGAAAATGAGAGTCACAGAGATATCCAGAAATGGATAGGTTACCATTTGCAACATGGTAAGAACTATCTTTGACTCTGTGATTGACTACTGCTGGGATTTTTAATACCTTTTATTCTTCCCTTCATTGGGTATAAACCTAGATAAAAAGAGAAAAAGAATTGTCTTGTAAAATTCCCAAGAGATCTTTGTTCTGCACTGTTTTAGTGGAAGAAAATATTAGTTTTTAGTGATTTGTGATGAAGAATATAAAATGCCTGCTTATTAAATTTGCTAATGCCACAAGGCTAGAAAGTATAGCTAATGACAGTCAGGATCCAAAAAGATCCAGAAAAGCCAGAATATATGAGTTGATTCCAGTAAAATTACATGTTAATGAGAATAAATCTTAAGTCTTTTACTTGACTTCACAAAAAAAAAAAACAATTTCACAAGTAAAACACAAAGGACATAGATAAATAAAACTTATCCAAAAATGGAAGTTATAGTGAACTATATGTAATATGAAGGTATTAATATAAATAATATAAAAATATATCAACAGAGAGTCAGAACTTTCAGAAAAATAAGTGAGAGGAAGACATACTTTGTTCTGGTTAGATCATATTTGAAACACAGTCTTCAGTTGTGGGCATCACAACTTAAGGAAAGACAGAGAACAGTTGGAAAGCAGTCTGAAGAAGGAAAGAAAGCTCATGAAGAATTTCAAGAAGATGTAACCTGAAGCTGACTGAAGGTACCTAGGGATATATTCCAGTCTCAAATATGAATTTGCTCTGTGTCATCTGTCAAATGTATCCAACATCTTCTTGAAGGTTCCTAATGATGGGGAACTTACTCCTTCCAAATCAGGCCATTCGATTTTGGAACTGTAATAGTTTAGAAATGTTTGCTTGAAGTAAGAAAAATTCTTCTTTCTCGTAATATCTATTAATATTACTTCTATTCTCTAGGATCAAAAATAATAGTTGCAATTTTTTTATAATGCAATTCTCCAAATGTTTGAAGATAGCTGAATACTCAATATCACCAATTATTCCAATCAATTTATGCATGACTGGTAATTTACACATTCCAAATGATTTGAACTCATTAATTTCAGATAGGTAATATTCTCACTTATGGAGTTCCCTTCCATCCTTTTTTTTTTCTTTTAATGGCAAAATCATTTTCTTGATATGAACAACTTACAAACAGAAATGAAAGTCATCAAAAATGACCACTACAAGAAATGAAAACTAAAACAGCTATGAAGTTCCCACTATCTGTCAGACTAGTGAAAACAGAAAAACAAAAGTGAGATTAGCAGAGATACTCTGGGAAAATAGATGCACCACTATACTTTAGTTGAAACTTCACATTGGTTCAACTATCCTGGAAAGCAATTTGGAACTATCCCAAAAAGCAGTAAATTATGCATATACTTTGACTCAGCAATACCATTACTGGGTATATAACACAAAGTTCATATCCCAAAGAGATTGAAGAAAAAGGAAAATGACTTATTTGTACAAAAATATTTATAGCAACTTTCTTTTGTGTGTTGGCAAAAAATTAGAAATTGAGGTGACACTCATCAGTTGAGGAATGGTTGAACAAGTTCATGTGTGTAAACTACATAGAATTGCTTGCCTTCTCAATTAGAGTGAGTGGGGAGGGAAGAAGAGAGAGAATTTGGAACTCAAAGTTGTAAAAATAAATGTTAAAAATTGCTTTTATATGCACCTGGGAAATAAAGTTTACAGGCAATGGGGTATAGAAATCTATCTTACCCTACAGGGAAATATAAGGGAAGGAGATAAGAGAAGGAGGATGGTGATAAAAGGGAGGGCAGATTGGGGGAAGGGATAATGAGAATACACGCCATCTTGGGGTGGAGGGAGGGAAGAAATGGGCAGAAAACTTGGAACTCAAAATTTTATGGAAGTGAATGTTGAAAACTAAAAGTAAATTAATTTTTAAAATTCCAAAGGCACATGATAAAAGTGCTATCCACCTCCAGAGAGAGAACTGATAAACTCTGAATGCAGATTGAAGCCAACTTTTTTAAAACTTTATTTTTTAAAATCTGTGTTTTTCAACTTGGCTAATGTGAAAATATTTTGCATGACTACACATGTATAATCAATTTGAAATTGCTTGCCTTCTCAAGAAGGTAGAAGGGATTGAAAGGAGAGCGGGAATTTGGAACTCATTTTTTGATGATCGTTAATTTTTTTACATGTAAATGGGAAATAGCTTATTAAATAAAGACAATATATTTTTTTAAGATTGTAAGACTTTTTCTTCCAACATTCCTATCATTTTTCTTTTTGTAGCCAGTTCTTTATGGTTTGTACTGAATGCATACAGTTTTGATTAGTCCCCCAATTTATCAACCACAATTAAGGTAACTATCAAGATGCTCTATACACTGTTCAAATGTGAATATCTCTGATTGAGTTACAGAATCAAGCAATCAAAGGTTCAAACTATGCGTGACAAAATCTTGGATACCTCTACTAAATTAATCAATCAAAGGTATAAACTGTACAATTTGAATGAAAGCAGATGGAACCATGCAAGAAATGTCTTTTGATTAATTGGGAAGAATTGGCACCTTGTGGAGCTTAAATAAAATAGAAGTTAATTCAAATTCTGAATTATAAAAGCAGGACAGCCAGTGGTATAACAGGTCCTGCTAAAATCCATAGAGGGAGTAAAAGAATTTCACTAATCAATAGTTGTGAGCTGTCTTTTTGCTACATGTGCTATATGTTTGTCCCACTTTCTTCAATACTCTAAGTACTTGTAGGAGAGTGTGTCCCAGATTTTTGTGTACAATGTGGTATAAAGGACTATTATTCATTGGTTGTCAGTGTTTAAAGGAACTAACCAGTAAAAAAAGAATCTTTGTTATAATTTATTCTTGCCTGGCAGACTTTTGAGAAGGATTAGTTACTGTGACCTCAGTGTGGGGAAGAGGTCACAGGCCCTCTCTCAACCGGATATTCACCATGCTGAGAGAACATGGCACTGCTGTTATTACTTCTTTTCCTGATAATAAGTGAAAGACATGGGAGACGGCTATAATCTTGAGAGCCTCACATTGTAAGAAGAATGAACCACTAGAAGCTGGGGTACTACAGTCAATTACATGTTGGAATTTGCAGGAAGCCAGACAATAAGGAATAAGTCCCAAGAGACCTCTATGACCCATGCAGCAGTCACAGAAGTAAGTATTTATCTACCTATTATCCATGTTTTGGGGAGGTTAATTTTACAGGGCTACTACTACACAGAAAATATTTTTAGTTTGATCCTACTCTCCCCAAGGACTGAAGTGGTATAGGTGAGTGTATGCCCCTAAGAAGAGCAAGGAGAGAAGGAAGATAAATGGTATACTTCTATTTTCCTATATCTTCTCAATAAATAAACCTTTGTAAAAGCTAATTATGTTAATTAGTCAAATGGAATTGGGGAGCTAATCACTGGTGGCTAACAGTAGGAAGATCATAGCCATTGAATCAGATAGCATTAAAGAACAGATGCCCATCTAGGATGAGCCAAGATGGCAGAAAAGCAGGAAGAAGTACAGTGACTTTCCTGAACCACACTAACTCTTCCTAACAGACCCATAAGTGCACTGGACTGAATCCTTATTGAGAAATCCAAGGGAAAAAAAATCAGTGGGTTACTTTCCCATCCCTGTTTAAGCATATGGAGATAGAGTTCTGTAGACACTGGAAATGAGATATGGTCACCAGTATATAACATGGATCGTTCTAGTAAAAAGAGAGGTTATGTAGGTAGGATGATGAGGATCCAAATTAAGCATAGAGGGACCCAAACTTGTGTAGGTTTTAGGAACAGCTTCCAATTGGCAATTCTGTTGTACACTACCCTCTTTGAATTCAAAAAATCAAGATTGAATGAGGAGGGATAACCTGCCTAAGGGTAGCATTCTGAGGTGAGGATGGGATAAGGGCATTATGGTGTGTACTGGGTAAAGAGAAGGTTCTTTATAGATCAGACCTCAGGAGTGGGACAGGGTCTTAGTCTGAAGTCTACAGAAGAAAAAGCATGGCAGGAGTACTAGCCTAAAGAGAAGCATACCGTTCTGTCACTCTCAACCAGAAGAGTTTTGCAGTATCATAATAGCAGCTAACTCCAGCAGCAGTGCCCTAAAGCTCCAAACAGGGCAAGATCACAGGTCCCATGGCTGTTCAGAGGAACTTGTAGATGTCAGACTAGGGTTATGGGCAAAGGGAAGGGTAGCAATAATCAGACATTTCCAGGATCACATAGTTTTGGGAAGACAAATGTTGCAAGTCTGCAGGCTGAGCTGTCCTTGACATCCTGGAATATTCAATACTCAATAGCCCATAAAAGCAGCAGCAGGGCCAGCTTAGATAGCCCCTCTGCAAGTGTTTCCTGATAACATTGTATAGTGTAGAAGTAGACTAGAAGAAGGATTACTCTTCCACAAAAATCACAAAATCAAAGGCTATTATGGTGAAAGAAATCAATATACAAATACAGAAGAGGAGAATGATTTCAAAACATCTAAAAACAAATAATCAAAGGAAAACTCAATGTGGACACAAATTCAACAAGAAATTCTAGAAGACATGAGGTGAGTTTTTTTTTCTAAAACTTAAAATATTTTTGTATAAATGAAATAAGAGCAGGGAGGAGCCAAGATGGCATAGTAGAAAGACACACTTATGCTAGCTCCAAAACCACAGCCTACAAAATATTTGTAAAGAAGAACTCCTACAAATTCTGGAGCGGTGTAAACCACAGAACAACAGAATGGAGGAGATTTCTGTTCCAGAAAGACCTAAAAAACCCTCACCAAAGGTCCGTAGCACACGGGACCAGAGCGGAACCCAGCTCTACTTTGGCCATGAAGCCCTGGGAAGAACACATCTGAGCAGGCTTCAGGGATGGAATCTCCAGTGGCCACGGGGGTCCCTCCATCCACAGGCACTACAGGTCAGTGAGAGAGACCTCTGGGCTGTCTGAGAGGGGAGTGGGGTGTCTTCATGCCTCAGGCTGCCTCAGGA
>JAQQSK010011162.1:0-12384 GCA_028658325.1 Potorous gilbertii | reverse complement strand
GTTGTTTTAATTTATCTCTAAGTTCCCCTAAGATACATTTAATATTTAACCACAAAATATCACTAGAATTTCAGAGTTGGAAGTGACATAGAATTTGAAACCAAGGAGGCTCCTAATAGATTATTTAACCCAATCCTCTCACTTTGTAGAGGAAGAAATTGTGGACCAGAGAAAGGGATGTAATCTGTCCAAAATCATATACTGAATTAGAGGATGTGCCAAGATTAGAACCCAGACCTCCAGACTCCCATCCCTAAGGGATCCACAACATGTACAGTTTTCCAGGGACATTAAAGTGCAATCAAATGGCTCAATCAATTAAGTGTAGTACCATTTAGATAACCATCTTATGTAAGAACAGGTCACAAGACATTCCTAGAGGCAGACAATTCTAGAGCTGGAAACTAACTTCTACTCAGCATACCTTAGCACCATCCTTTTCAAAAGGGCAGGGAGCTGAAGGACAATCCCACTGCAGAATGCTTTGCCAATAATTTATAAAAGTGTTTACTTCCTAGAGCCGGTGTCTTGGGAACAGTGAATGCAGCTGGTTCAATAACATTCAGCATAATGGGGGTGGATTTATAGGCAAACACAGATTGAGAGGCACAGAGTATCTGCTGAGCTTAGCACCGAATGTGAGAGATGATGTCAAAGCTAGGCAGAGTTAGAAAAGGGCTTTTCACTACCAGAACTCCTTCAAGCTCTCTGCATTCCAAAAAAGTATCTAAGGGAGGGACAGCATTCCTGCAGCTGGGGGAGAAAAAGAAACCACCTATATCCAGTAACAATTTAAAATTCTGGAGTGCAAGCAAGGACTACTAGGCAGGGAGGGTCACATGTTAACTTTCAGTAAGTACAGATTACAAAGAGTCCTAAATGTGGTCCTCAACTACCCTGTCCCAGCCACCACCCCCACAACACACAGACCCAGTCATAAAACAATAAAAATAATTCTTGGATATATAGCTCTTTAGACCTTACAAACTGCTCTTTTGCCAACAGCCTTGGGAAGGAGACAATTAACAACCAAGCATCCATAAATTATCCACTACATCCCAGACCCGGTGCCGGAGGGTACAGAGACAAAAAAGGAAACAGCCCTGCCTTCAAGAAGTTTACCTAACCCTAAATGCATTCTGAACATGTAAGAGTATCATGGATGATATTTCTACCAACACCCAAACTGAACTTGAACCAGTGATTTAGAAGATTAGGGAAGCACTTTTATCTCTGTGCCATTATATTGAGGTAAGAGCCCTGGGAGGCAGAAGATCCAATTTCTAGCTTGGCTTCTGTAACTAATTAGCTGTATGACCTTATACAAGTCACTTCTCTCACTTTCCCAAACTCTTAAAATATGGCATAAAGAAAATGGTTCTGAGCTTGTCATCAGGAGATCTAGGCTTAAAATCCATCTCTGTCTTTTACTACATGAACACTGTTACATCATGTTACTTCTCTCAGCCTCTGTCCCCCCACCTGTGAAATGAAGTGCTTGGACTACATGATATCCAGGGAAGAATGCTCTGTTTGGGCAGCTAGTTGGTGAAGTAGATAGAGCATCAGGTCTGGGCTCAGGAAGACTCATCTTCCTAAGTTCAAATCTTTGTCTCAGACACGGACTAGCTGTGTGATCCTAGGCAAGTCACTTAACCCTGTTTGCCTCAGTTTCCTCAACTGTAAAATAAGCTGGAGAAGGAAATGGAAAACCAGTCCAGTATCTTTGCCAAGAAAACCCCAAATGGGGTCATAGAGAGTCAGCTATGACTAAAACAACTGAAAAACAAATGATTATAATTTCTGTTCCTTGTTGCTGGGGTCCTCAATGCCTTCAACAAACATTTATCAAATGCCTACCATATGCAAAGAATTAAATTCAAGGGAGCAGACAATAGGCAAGAAGATTTTGTCCTAAGTAACATGGTATAAAAAAGACCCCTGGCTCAGGAATCCCAGGTTTTAGTCTGAGATCTAGCCCCTTACTTGTACCTCAATTAACACATTTCTTCCTCTCTATAAGCCTCAACTTTCTTTTCCATAAAAAAGACATGATCCTCATTCCATAGACTTTTGCACCTTACCCCCAGCAGGCTTCTCACCCTGGAGATGACTGTGTCCTTAGGCCAGGGGTGGAGAACTTGCAGCCTGGAGGCCACCTGTTGCCCTCTAGATTCTCAAGCATGGCCCTTTGACTGAATCAACTGAGGTGACCTTGGGGCCACAGTTTCTGCACCCCTGCTTTAGGCTCTCTCTTCTGATTGGTAAATCTCTGGACTATATACTGTGAGTTAGCCAGGCTAAGCTTACTTCACTCCCATTTCTGCTTTTCAGTCTCCTGATTTCTCCACCTCCTTACTGGCTTTCTTTTCTGATATTTGCACACACTTAGCTCACCTGCTGAACCTTCACTGGCTGTCTCCATGTCTGGAATTCTCTCCCTCCTTGTTCCCACCTCCTGACTTCCCTCAAGTCCCAACTAAACCTCACTTTGTACAAGAATCTTTCCTGGCTCCCCCTGAATGCTGGTGCCTTTCCTGTCACTATCTCCAATGGATTCCAAATACATTTTGTTTTGCATAGTTACTTGCAGATGGTCTCCCCCATTAGATTTTGAGCTTCTTCCACATGACTGCCCTTCACATATGTGAAGACAGTCTTTGTGTCTTCCCTAAAAATGTCCTTCTCCAGTTTAAATATTTCCAGTTTCTAAAATTCATGTTTGTACTGCATGGCCTCCAATCCTGTAGCCACTCTGGCTCCAGTCTTCCATATGGACTCCAATCTGTCAGTGTCATTCCTAAAACGTAGTGTCCACAATTAGTTCTGACTTTCAGTGATCCTGCAATGCTGTGAGATCTGTCCCGTCAAATCCCTATGCCTTTGTTCCCCCATCCCAAATGCCTGGAAGTGACTTTCCTCTGAAACCTCAAGCTTGGTCTGTCGAAGTCATACCTTTCTTCAAAGCCCACCTCATATGCTACCTCCTCCTTTAAGCCTTTCCTGACTTCTGTCTGACTCTTGCTAGGCCCCTGGGAGCAAGTGATCATTCCCTTCTCCAATGCCTCATAGCATTAACTCCCTTTATCTCTTATCAGAATTACTTGGCCACATATGTTTCTATCCATTAGATAAGATAGTAAGTTTCTTGAAGAGAACATTACATGTGTCTCTGTATCCTCGATATGTAGCATAAGCCTGTGCATAAAGCCTGATCACAGGATTTAGAGTGAGGAGGGACATCAGAGGCCATCTAATCCAACCCCTTTATTTTAAAAATAAAATAAGAAAAGTCCAGGGAGTTTAAATGAGCTGGTCAAGGTCACATAGGTAATAAGCTATCAGAGACAGAATCTGAACTCAGATCTTCTGATTCCAGTGAGTGCTTGTTACACTATAGTCTGCATACAGACTTACTGGAATTAAAACCTTGAAATGAAATTAATTTGACTGTAATATTGGGCAGTTACTTGAATTTGTACTCCTATTTGCCTGAGAAAGTAGAAAAGAATGTGTGGTTAGAGGATCTAGCTGGACAAGAGAATTTCCAAGTAGCCCTCAGGTCTCTTATAATTCTACATTCTATTAAACTGTAAACTCCTTGAGATTACAGGGCAGATCTTAAATTTCTTTTGTCAATCTCTAAGTGGTAAGGCCTTAATAAATGATGGGATGTTGCTGATGTGATTTGGAGGCATAAATTGGTTAAATCATTCCCTAGTAATGGGTGAACCACAATCACATA
Source organism: Potorous gilbertii (assembly GCA_028658325.1). Taxonomy (NCBI): domain Eukaryota; kingdom Metazoa; phylum Chordata; class Mammalia; order Diprotodontia; family Potoroidae; genus Potorous; species Potorous gilbertii. The sequence goes on along the minus strand of JAQQSK010011162.1, from coordinate 8,639 downwards.
GGCTACATAAAAAATGGCCAACACATATCAAATCATTCCCTTCGCAAAGAAAGAAAGAAATATATGGCTGTTCTCTAGTACCACAGACCCCACACTATACTTCACAGAACCCATGGTCTAAAACTCATGCAATCACCAATGATTACAGAAGTAATCAAGTCAACTTCTCTCATTTTAAAGATGAGGAAATTAAGTCAACTGGCCCAAGTTAGTATGTAGCAAGGCCAGGATTCAAATGCAGGTCCTCTGAGTCCAATTCTGCTTTCCCTAGTACAACATAGCCCTCTTCCACAAAGGATAAGTTGCGATGGTGGACAAAGGACACAGTAAACCCAATCCCTTTTTGCCTCTGGTGGCCCATGCTTGCCAAGCTCAGGTGCAGCAGAATCTGGGTGCCATGGCAGCTGATGCATTTACAGAAACTTGTACTATCTAATGCCTCCAATTCCTATTTTTGTCAAAGCAGCAAAAGGCAAGAGTCAGAATGGAGCCAGGGTACCAGAGACCTGCCCCAGAATGCCTAGAGGAATAGCAGATCCTCAGCACCTCCATGCTGACCCCTCAGTACTTGCTCTGGCTTCAAACTCATGCTAAAGTAGCCCAGGAGCTTGCTTAAGGAATTGGAGGTGGGACTCCCTGAACCTCCATCCCAAGGGCTATTTTCAGCCTCACACCTCAGGAGTTAAAATTAGAAATGAACATTGGAGACACAGTCAGGAGCCTGGGGAACTTCTCTGGAGCTCCATATCCCTGGCATTTGCCCATCTATGCCACTTAGTCCTATGGCCTGAGGAAACTCCCATCGCTCCATTTTACAGATGAGGAAACTGAGACCCAGAAAGGTTGACACATTAAGGTGGGATTCAAACTCAGCTTAATTCTCAAATGGGTCCCCTTCTCTTTTCCCATCCGCTCCTCCGCATTAGGTGTCCCATGAACTTCATTAAGAAGTTTGAGGAAGATGTCTGAAGAGAAAAGTTTATGCTCTGCTGGCACAGTTTTTGAGAACACAAGATCACCGCTATGCCATAGGGGAAAATCTGATTAGGAAATATGTTCTTTGAACTAAAGGAAAGACAATGAATTACATTAATTTAGTAACTGAACCTTCCAAGAGAGAGGTAGGATTCAGCAGCATCCATGGGACAAGAATGATAGCTTGTGAACAAAACAAGACAAAAACAAAAACAATTGTACTAGAGGCACACATAGTGTTCCTGTGGGAACTTCATTCCAGACAGAAGAATCAAAGTTTATTGTGAAGTTCCAACTCCCACCTGTTTGAACTACAAAAAGAAATCTAAGAATGAAGTGTTTCAAAATATGACATAAAGTGTACACATGTGCCTATGTGCAGAAACTCATATAGAGTCAAGTCCTGGTTACTCAGTTGAGGGGCAGGAAACAGAAGGAATCCCAGCAAGTAGATAATCCAAGTATTATGTATATTTAACTCTATAATATGTTTTGAGATATGCCTCAATTGTGCTGATTTTCTGAGACTTCATTCCAGACAGAAGAGTCAAAGTTTATTGTGAAGTCCCAACTCCCAAGATCCTAAAAATCCACTCAGTTCTCCTGCTCTATTCCACACCTGACACCTGCTCCTAGCTAGGAAATGATCAGCAATCTTTCAGAGAGATGCCAGGATGTGAGGCTTCTCTCTACTCCTCCAACCTTTCCTGCCAAAATGAAGGATTATGGTTTCTTTGTATACAGAATAAAGAGAAGGAGGTAAGATATGAACAAAACATCATGTGTGCCACTGACGAGTCAACAATGTCCATGAAACAAATATGTGAATAGGTGTTGACTGTCCAAGAAATCAAAAAGCAAGATTTGCTGGGGGAAGAAAATCTCTCCTCCAATACCTCCCATCCTAAATACCCAAGAGCTAACCATATGCATGGCTCAGCACTGTGCTCTTGAAAAACTCGGTTTACCAAAAAAGTAATCAATAGCACACCAAGGAGCCTATTCAGAAATTCAAAATGGATGAAAGGTCTATACCATGACCCCATCATACTTACAGTACCCACACCTGGTCCCGCCTTCAAAGATGAAGCCATTTGGCACGGCCCCATAACGCCGCAAGTCCGAGAGCTTCCACTGACCCATGACAGCAGGAGGAATGTCTTTAGCCAGCACCAGAATATCATTGCAGAGGTGAAGAGTAGCCAGTCCACTTTCCAGCTTGGTTCCTGGTGCCACAGCCACATGAAACCTGTGGACTATGGGGAAGAAATAAGGAGGAAGGAATCGGGGAAAAGATCACAGGAAAAGAATTAGATCATACCTTCCTCCAAATCATGCAGTTTCTTAAGACTATCAAATGTTCACCTTTCTATAGCATTTTGAAGTTTGCAAAGTGTTTCCATTATAATAGGCCTGACAGGCAAGTAGTGCTGGTATAATTATCATGTATTTTGTAGACTTGCCTAATATCACATGGCTAGAATGCAGCAAAGCCAAGACCAAAACTGGCATCTCCTGACCCTGAAGTCCAGTGTCCTTCCACCATGTTACTGATGGGTCACCTAAAATCCTAGACTGAATTTAGAAAAGTTGCTCTTCTGCTTACCTGGAATGCCACCTCCCTCCTTGAATATCCAAATTTTGCTCATCCATCATGGTTCACCTTAAATTCCAAGTCCTCTGTAACTAATCACTCAAACCCATATATATTGCCCTCTAACATCCTTGTCTAGACCTCAAGTAGGAACTGAGGGAAAGTGGATAGGGTCTACATAGGCATCTCTGGTACAAGGGAGGGGTGGGGAGACAGGGTACATAGCTTACCCAGCATGTCATATGCCTGGGGCCAATGGTGGTGAATTTCTCAGAGAAGCACAGGTAGGAGACCTAATGTAACCACAACCCATGCTTGGAGGAGGCATTCCACTGTTAAGTAATGAGAGCATCCTCATAGCCATTCACAGATGAATACTGATGCATAATGCTGTAGTTTGCTAACCACGTGCTGACTAATGAAGAAATAGAAAACAAGGAACTAAGAATGCCTTTTGGAGGGTGGCAGATAGAATGGAGCATCGCCTTGGTATCAAGAATTCTCTCTTTTTTAAAGTACAAGACAAGGAGTTAGGAGAACTAGATTACAGTCTCCATCACTCCTTAGAACATCCAGGTGGCTCAGTGGATAGAGCACTAATCTGGAGTCAGGAAGACCCAAGTTCAAACCTGGCCTCAGATAACTAACTGTGTGACCCTGGCATGTCACTTCATCTCCGTTTGCCTCCATTTCCTCATCTGTAAAATGAAGATAGTAACATCCACTTTCCAAGGTTCTTGAGAAGGTAAACTGAGATAACATTTAATAAGCACTTAGCACAGTACCTGACACATAGGAAAAACCACACAAACGTAAGCTAGCTACTCCATCAATGTCTCTCACTGTCTTACATTGGGGACATCAATTCCCCTCACTGATACTTGCGCTTTCCTCTATATAAAGTGAGGGGACTGGACTACAAGCTCTCTAAGGTCCCTTCCAGCTTTGGCATTGGGTTTTGTGATTTACTGAAGAATGAATACTGGTCTTCTCTTTCTCTGAACGCTGCTACATTATTATTCAAACTACAAAATTTAACAATCAATTCTCTGCTATCTTGTAGTCTCCTGCTTTCCACAGATATCAATAATTTTATATTCTGTAAAGGTAATGAGCATACCTTTTCCCATGTTTTTCCCATGTTGACTAGTGTCAAGTTCAATGAGCACATGCCAATTTAAGGGACTGACATACTAAGGGGAGTTTTCTAAGAAGACTCCATGATTCCAAGAACCAAAATGCATCAGGAGCCCATGGAGAATTGTTTTTAAACACACCAGGTTCCCAGGTTTGGGGTCTTAGAAAACTATGGAGGGTGTATATTCTTCAAGTAGTCCCTCTTAACATCTGGTGTTAAGACTCTGGATGGCTGCTTTTTAGGAATGCTGTAGAAGGGATTCTTGCTTCAGGGAAAGGTGACTGGACTGGATGATCTGGGAGGTGCCTTCCAGCTCAGAGATTCTAGAGGTCAACAGTTCCCTGTGGTCTTATTTATAGTGCGAAGATACTTCAAGAAACCTTTCACTGTTGTGAAGGTCAAGGCCAACCTTAACTCAGCTGGGGACAAACAATGTCCAATTCCAAACTGCCACTGTCCAAATGAATGAATGAATGAATGAACTGCTGTGCATTCTTTTAAAGGTCCCCTTAACAGACATCTCATTGAAGGAATTGATCTCTGGTGACTGTGGCAATCTGCTTTTGCCTACATACTAAGCTTCCTCCGTATTTGCCAGTCCTCAGCCAATGAGGGGAGAAAGATACAGTAGGGAAGAGCAGAAAGAACACTAGATTAGATGGCAAGAGAACAAAATTCCAGTCTTGACACTCTCACTATGACCTTCGATAAATCACTTCCAGACACTGGGCCTCGATATTTTTCTACAAAATGGGGAGAGTTAGACTCTTCCAGGTCTGAAATTCCATGTCCCATATAGAACAAGCATGAGCTTCAATTCAACATAGTATTTATATTTCCTTACGATTAAATGACAACACCCAGTGCAATGAACTCAGTACCAGAGAAACAAAGATGAAATTCCCTATTACACTCTAATGTGAGAATGAGATAAATACCCAAAAAACTACATGTTAATGATATGGTAAGGCACAGGGGTCATCCAATAGGATGTAAAACATTAACAAAGGTAAGAGCTCTCCCTCTATGAGCAGGAGTGGACTTCATGAAGGAGGGGGCACCTGCACTGTGCCTTTGAGAAACAGAGAGAAAAATGAGCATAGAAGGATAAACATAGAGACCACTGCTTTACCTTCCCCCAATGAGTAGCGGATCCGGATATCCCAGGCATACATTGTGTCCTTGCTTTCAAAACCCAGCATCACAGCCTGGGACAGGCAGATGATGGCTAGAGTATGAGTCAAGCCCTCGTAGGGGAGACCAGGATCAAGACCACAGATGTCCTCTAGAGTCACACTGCTCCTCTCCTTGTAACCCTTGGCTCTTTCAGATTTATCCTTGTATACCAACATCAACAGGCAGTCTAGAAATGACAATCAAAAAATAACGGAAATAGAAAAAAAGGCTATTAGAGAATAGACTATGAGATACAAACATGTAGCAAACATTTACTATCAACTATTATGAGGTTCTGTACTAAGAGCCATGGGATTAAGCAGGTGGAAGAAGGGGATTACAGAAGAGAGGGAAAATGGGAGGAGGGGGTAATTAGAAGTAAACACTTTTGAGGAGGGACAGGGTCAAAAAAGAGAATAGAATAAATGGGAGACAGGATAGGATGGAAGAAAATATAGTTAGTGTTTTACAACATGACTGTTATGGAAGTGTTTTGCATGACTACACATGTATAACCTATATTGAACTGCTTGCCTTCTCAGTGTGGGTGAGTGGGAAGGGTGGAAGAGAGAGATGTTGGAATTCAAAGTTTTAAGAACAAATGTTAAAAATTGTTTTTACATACAAATGGGAAACAAGACATACAGGCAATAGGTTATAAAAATCTATTTTGCCCTACAGGAAAATAGAGGGAAAGGGGATAAGAGGAGGGGTGTGATAAAAGGAAAGGCAGATTTGGGGTTTGGGTAATCAGAATGCATACTGTCTTGCAGTAGGCAGAAGGGAAAGATGGAGAGAAAATCTGAAACTCAAAATCTTGTGGAAGAGAAAGGTGAAAACTAAAAATAAATAAATAACTTTTTAAAAAATAAAATAACTTTTAAAAAAACAGAATAAGCTATTAGGGAACATGTTATATGATTGAGCAAATAGTACTTAGCATTGCCAACATTTATCATCATCTTCATCCTTGAGGACACTGAATCACAAACAAAAATCCCAAATGAATTTTTCTAATTGCCAAAATGCTGACCTAAAATCTAAATTTCAATTCTACTACATAATCAAAGTTTACTTTTCAGAATAACAGTTGATGGTATCCCTCAAACTGGAACCACTGCACTTTCTAAAATACCAATAAACTGTGACCAAAAAAAAATGGCTCATGAATGTATTTATCAGACATTTGCCAACTCATCCTATACACTAGTACAGTGGGGGGTACAGAGATGCATAAGACATTTCCCCTACCCTCAGAAAGATAATGGTCTAGAGAGGGAAAAGACCCAAAGACAAATGATACAAGGCAGTGTCAAACAGTATGAAAAGACATACAAAAAACTATGTTAGCTCAGAAAAAGGAAAGCAGAGCTACAAATAGCAATTCTTTCATTCGTGGTAAAATCAAATAGAATGTATTCAATCAACAAGCATTTATTAAGCACCTCCCATGTGCCAACTAGATGACCCAACGGACAGAGTGCCAGGCCAGGAGTCAGAAAGACTCTTCTTCCTAAATTCAAATCTGGCCTCAGATACTTACTAGCTGTGTGACTCTGGGCAATTCGCTTAACCTTGTTTGCCTCAGTTTTTGCCGTTGTAAAATGAGTTGGAGAAGAAAATGGAAAACCATTCCAGTATCTTTGTCAAGAAAACCCCAAAAGGAATCATGTAGAGTCATATATGACTGAAACAACTGAAAAACGATCATGTGCCAGACACTGCAAGCTACTCTGCTAGGGACTATAGACACAAAGACAAAGATAAAAAACATGAAACAACGCCTACTTTCAAAACCTCAGATTCTAATGGAGGGAAAGGGGCAGATAAGAGACACAAGTACATAGTAAATTCATAATAAATATAAAGAGAATAAATTCAAAGGAATTAAATACAAGGAAGTTTGGACAAAAGGGCATAGCAGTTGAGGGATCAGGCAAGGCTTCAGGTAGAAGATGATATCTGAGCAGAGTATTAAAGCAAAAGGGGGATCTGATGAGGCTCAAATAAGGAGGGAGTACATTCCAGCAAAGGCCAGTGGCTAGTGCAAGGGCATAGACATGGATATCCTACGAGAAGAATAGAAAAAAAAACAATTTTGCGTAGATTGTAGAGTGTGGCAGGGGGAATGATGTGCAATGAAACTGAAAAAATAAGTTGAAGTCAGTTTGGAAAATTTTAAAAACTAAATAGAGGAGTTTCTATTTCATACTACAGGCAATAGAGGTGATACTAGAGTCTAGTGAGTAAGGAAGTGACAAGGGGAGAAAGACTGAGTAAAGTACTTGAGAAAGATCACTTTGGCAACTATGGGAGGAATGAACTAGAGTATGGGATGGGACCAAGAGTGTACATAGAAAGGGCAGGTTGTCCTCTGGAGAGTCTGGATCTGGGTTGGTGGGATGGATGGATGACACTTGCAGGGGGTACCGCAGTAATGGGCAGCACCTTTCCCCTTCCCCCAGTGCCTGGAGCAAAGGCTTATTCACCTGACACCCTGGCTCTGACTTTTGGCTGCAGGTTGAGGAGGGAACACCACCACAGATTCACAGAATCTTATATTTAGAGCTGAAAGAGACTGCAGAAGAAGGAATTTGAGCTGGGCTTTGGAAAGATGGGGCAAGGCCAATAATAAGATCTGCGATGGAGAATAAGACTGCAGAGGGACTCTAGCCAGAGGGATACTTGAAGCAAGAAACCAAGGAGTCTGTGTGGGAAACAGCAAATCTGGTTTCAGCATAGGATACTCATAAGAGTAAGGGTGATGGGAAAAAGAAATGCAAAGGGAGATGGGGACCAAATCACAGGGGGCCTTGAATGCTCCTGATCACAGATGTATGTCCAAGTAGTCTCTAACCTAAACGTGAAATAAATCAGGTATTTCAATCAATTTAAGTCCCTGTTTTCCTTTTATAAAAAGTAGGCTTGGATATATAAGGAACTAACACAAATATGTAATGCCACTTCCCAATGGATAAAGGTCAAAGGTTATGTACAAATAGCTCTCAAAAGAACAGCAAACTGTTAACTAAATGAAAGAATGTCTCAAAACACTAAATAAGAGAAATGAAAATCACAACAATTCTAAGGTTTCACCTTACTGAGATAAGCAAACTGACTGAGCAAATTGACAAAGAAGATAAAACAGTAAATGTTGGAGAGGCTGTGGAAAGACAAGGACACTAATGGCACTCTGTCAGCGGGTATGTGAATTCATCAATCATTGTAGAAAGTAATTCAAAAGAAGGTTAAGAAAGTAACTAAAATGTCCATACCCTTTGATTCAGAGATTCCACTAAGAGGTGAAAGATTAAAAGCTAGGTCTCAAAATATTCATAGCAGCATCTTTTTTTTTTTCAGTAGCAAAGAAATGGAAACAAAGAAGTCCATTGATTAGAGACTGGATAAACAGTGGTCCATGAATGTATTGGAATAATACTGTGCAGTTAAAAGAAGAAGAATTTGAAGACTACAGGATAATAGAGGAAAATTTACATGAACTGATGTAAAGTGAAACATGCAGACCCAGAAAATAGCATACATAATAATTAGAGCTATGGTGCAGAAACAAATAAAAATAAAACAAAGAGAATGATTACCATGGGGACCAGGATTCACTAAAGAAAACACTTCCCACTCTTCTTTGCAGAACACTGCATATACTCCCAGAGTTTGCTGATGTACTTTTTAGTAAATGCTTTATTTCTCTCTCTCTCTCTCTCTCTCTCTCTCTCTCTCTCTCTCTCTCTCTCTCTC
>JAQQSK010011161.1:0-12385 GCA_028658325.1 Potorous gilbertii | reverse complement strand
CATTCTTGATGAAAAGACCAGATCTGAAAAGAAAATTTGACTTTCAAACACAAGAATGAGAAGAAGCATGAAAAAGTAAACAGCAAAGAGAAGTCATAAGGGACTTACCAAAGTTGAACTGTTTACATTCCTACATGGAAAGACAATATTTGTAACTCTTGAAACTTTTCAGTATCTGGGTAGTTGCTGGGATTACACACACACATCCACACACACGCACACACACATGTACACATGTGCCCGCACACACACACATACACACATGCACACACACAGAGAGACAGAGAGCACAGAGTGAATTGAATAGGATGGGATCATATCTTAAAAGAAATCAAGGTAAACAGTGAGAGAGAATGTAGTGGGACGAGAGAGGGTGAAATGGAAAGGGATAAATTATCTTTCATTGAAGAGGCAAGCAGGAGAATTTTTAGTGAAGAGAAAAAAAAGGGGAGAGCTGAGAAAAAAAACATGAAGCTACTCTCATCACATTCGACTAATGGAATGAATAAAATGCACACTCATTTTCGTATGAAAACCTATCTTACAGTACAGGAAAGTGGGGGAGAAGGAGATAAGGAGGGTGGGGGGGATGATGGAAGGGAGGGCAATGGGAGGAGGGAGCAATTTGAAGTCAACACTCTTGGGGAGAGACAGAATCAAAAGAGAGAATAGAAACAAGGTGGGGCAGGATAGGATGGAGGGAAATACAGTTAGTCTTACACAACACGACTATTATGGAAGTCATTTGCACAACTGCACAGATATGGCCTATATTGAATTGCCTGCCTTCCCAAGGGAATGGGTGGAAAGGGAGGGATGGGGAGAAGTTGGAACACAAACTTTTAGGAACAACAGTCGAGTATTATTTTTGCTACTAGGAAATAAGAAACACAGGTAATGGGGAATAGAAAGTTATCTGGCCCTACAGGACAAAAGAGAAGATGGGGTAAGGGAAGGGAGGGATGAAAGAAGAGAGGGCCGATTGGTGATAGGGGAAATTAGAATGCTGGGTGTATTGGGGTGGGAGGAGGGGACAAATGGTGAGAAAATTTGGAACCCAAAATTTTGTGAAAATGAATGTAAAAAGTTAAATAAATAAATTTATATTGAAATAAAAAAAACCTTAAAAAAAAAAGAAATTTACCTCATGTCCTCTTCTCATATGTCACTCATACAACTAAAGCCCTAGTTTGAGCCCTATTCACTTCTTTTCAGACTAATGCAATTGTCTTCTACAGATCTCCCTGATGCAAGTTTTTCCTCATTCCACATAGCTGCAAAAGTGACCTCTACAGTGCAGGTCTGTCTGTATCACTCTCCCACTTAGTGAGCTCCAATGACTTCCCATTGCCTCTAAGGATCAAATATAAAGACATTTAAAACTCTTTATAACCTGGGTCTTTCTTACTTTCCCAGTCTTCTCTTAACTTTTCTCCCCTCAACATCCTCTATATTCTAACTATACTCTCCTACCTGTAGTTTCCCATACATGACATCCCAACTTTCATCAACGTGTCTTTGAACTGCCTCAACCCCCATTACATGGAGTGGTTTCCCCCTTCACGTATACCTCAGTTTCACTTGCTTCCTTTAAGAATAAACTTAAAGCCCACCCTGCACAGTAGGCCTTTCAAGTTTTTCTTGTTATTGTCTCCCTTTTCAGATCATTTCTTGTAAGATACTTTATTTGTATCATGTGTCTAACTAGCTATTTACATGTTGTCTCTCCCATTAGAATACATATTCCATCATAAAGATAGGAATTGTTTTTTGCTTTCCTTGGTATTCCTAGCACTTAGCAAGTGCCCAACACATAACAAATTACTTAAAAAAAACTTGGTGATTGAATGATTAACAAATGTACTATCTGAGGCTAGGAGAAGATAAGATATTTAAAAAGAGAAGGAAAATTAATATGAGTCGTGTGAGTGGAACAGTGGATAGAGCACTGTGCTTAGAATTGGGAAGATTCATCTTCATGAGTTCAAATCTGGTCTCTTACTAGCTGTATGACACTAGGCAAGTCATTTCACTCTCTTTGTCTCAGTTTCCTCATCTGTAAAATGAACTGGAAAGGGAAATAACAAACCATTTTAGTATTTTTGCCAAGAAAGCTCCAAATGGGGACATGAAGTGTCAGACACAACTGAAAAACTACTGGACAGTAACAAAAAATTAACATGAGAGTGGTCAAGATAGATATAGACAATATTGTTAATGTTGTGTAGTAGGTCATATATTAATAGATTATTGAATATCAATAATCAATAGATAATTGAAAGGCATGGAAAATTCAAGGATCTGTTGTTTTGATCATTGATTTCAAAAAGACATTTGATGGATAGAAGACCCTTAGAGGCTTGCCCCTGATGAAAATGAAAATTCTCTTTTTAAATTTAGAAATGACAAGGATTTGGCAATTTTATTTTAAGATTAGACAAAATTCCTTGATATATGCAATCACAGAAATCACTTTAATCAAACTTCCCTCCAAGCATTCTACATTTCAGCTACATTGGCCTGCTTGCAGTTCCTAAAACAGCTCTCTCCTCAAACCACCTCCTGGCTTTTCTGGCTTCAAGTCTCAGCAAAAATCCCACCTTCTGCAAGAAGCCTTTCCTGATTCCCCATAATGCCAGTTCTGACCCTCTCCCTGAGATTAGCTCCAATATATTCTGTACATAGCTTATTTCTACGTAGTGAATTGCATGTTGCCCCATTAGAGTATGAGCATCTTGTCAACATGGACTGTTTTTGCTTTTCTTTGTATTACCACAGCTTATTACAGTGCCTGTCACATAATAGGTCCTTAATAAAAGCTTATTAAATTGTGGTTGGCTCATCAATGGTTCACTGATTTTCAACCTCAAATGAAATACAGAAACATTCCTTCATGTTTCTATTGCCTTTGAAAGGATTACCTGAAATATAAAAAAGAATTGTATTATGTTTTTTCACAGTTCACAGTCATATAGTATCATGGATTGAAATATATCTAGAGAAAGTTACTAGAAAAACATTATTGGAGTATCCCAGAACAATCATCTTGGAAGGAGAAACAGAAAGAAAATATAAACAATCACAGGTTTTAGAACTCTTAGAAGTTATCAGTGAAATGTCCCCATTGTGCACGTAAGGAAAGTAAGAAAACAGAGAGGTTGTGTCGAAGGGTCAAAAAACTAGCAAATATCTAAGATGAGATTGGAATGAATGTTCTTTTGTCCACATGCATTGACTTATACACTGTGCTACCATCCACTTTAGTCATCAGTTGATGATTGGAAGGAAAAGGAGAAAACAAATTTATTTTCTATTTTCTACTTGAGTTACTGAAGCAGGACCCTCTGCTTCAGCCAATTACTCCAAAAAAACCCACAAAAACACAGCACTCATACCATGAATATAATTCAAATATAGAGAGAAAGTCATAAATGTTAATACATTATTTTGAACAGAAATTAAATACTTTCCTGGGGATAGCATAGAAAACCATGCAGCTGTCTTTCTTTACTACCCAAGAGGTCCAAATGGACAATGCTTTTTATATCTCATTTTTGTTCTTTTGGTTTTGCTCTATCATAATTGCAAATAAAAGAACCCAACATGAACCCTCATTGTAACCCCAGTATTTAGCACATTGCCAACCTATGTTAGGACCTAAAAAATGCTTGTTGAGCAATTAATTGAGCTTTGTCTTTAAGCTGTGCACATATCATAGAGCTTTGATAATAACAATTCATAATTCCACAGCACCTTCCCCACAACAATGTGAGAAAGAGCAGTATATTAACCCAAAAATGTTTTGCTCAAGATTACACAGCTATTCAGTGTCAGAAATAAAATTGGAGCTGCTGTGTTTTGGTCCCATGCTTTCTTTCTCTTCCATCATTCCTTTGTTCTTTCCTTTTTGTCTTTCTCCCTCTTCCTCTACCTCTCTTTCTTTTGGAGTTTAACACTAATAAATTATCATTTCTGTATACTTTGTGAAACAGAAGGGGAGGATGGTACACAAAACTGCAAATCAAGTTACCTAGAGTCTGCTTTTCTTTTCAAGCATATGATACATTCAATATGAAACTTTCAAAGTTGTCTTGCTTGTCTGTGATTTCTTTGGGCTTTCCTTCTACTGTCTTCTCATATTAGGATGGGGAATAGAAAGTGGGATAGAGGGATCCCCATCCCTATCCCAGCTCTCCTTCCTATCTACCTTCAAATTAGAAAAAAATATTTTAATAAGAAGGCACAGTTAAGCAGAACAATCCCCCATATCCCAGGACTGGAGTTGATTATAAAAACTAAAAAAGGAAAGGAGGAAGAATCCAATCATAGAGAGCTACTATGAGAACAGAGAGAATTGGGATACTGAAGAGGATACTGAAGCAAAGAAACTCTCTTCTACCCCAAAGAATAATGTCAGATGGTCACCTGCCCCAAAAGAATTCATTAAAGAACTTTAAAAAGACTTTAAAAATCAAGAGAGAGATTGAGGGAAAATTAAAAATAAAAATGAGAATACTCCAAGAAAAAACAAGAACATTATGAAAAGAAAGTCAATCAATTAGAAAAGGAGATCCAGAATCTTAAGGAAGAAAATGACTCCTTGAAAAATCGGAACTTTGCAAAGGGAAGCCAGCAATGTTATAAGAGATGAACAAATAAAAATAATGTAAAGAATGAAAAATAGAAGAAAATATTAAACATTTCAGAAGAAAACAAATGAATCTAGAAGAGAAGATCTAGAAGAGAAACATATGAATAATTGGACTACCTGAAAGCTCTGATCAAAGGAAGAATCTTGATACAATAATAGAAGAAATAATTAAAGAAAACTTTCCTGTAGCAGTAGAACAAAAGGGGAAAGTAGAAATAGAAAAAAATTTCACTGATCACCACCTGAAAGATATCCTGTGAGGAAGACTGACAGAAATACTGTAGTCAAATTTGAAAAGCCCCAGATCAAGGATAAAATATTATGAGCAATAAGAAAAAAAATTACATATGACAGTACCTCAATTAGAATCACACAAGACCTAGAAGTGGTGATACTTTTTAAAGGATCACAGGTCTTGAAACACTATACATTGAAGAGCAAAAGAACTGGGCTTCCAACAGAAAATATTATGCCCAGAAAAGTTAAGCATAATTCTGAATAAAAAAAAAGGACAACTGATCAACTGTCAGACTTCCAGGATTTTGTAAAAAAAAAAAATCAAAAACTGAACTCAATAGAAGATTTGACATACAAGACCCAAGATAAGTATAAGGTACATATCATTGACTACGGGACTGAGTAAGGACGGACTGTTTACCTTCTATGTATGTAAAATGTAAAACATATCTAAGATTGTTACTAATAATTAGGTAGCTTATAAGAAAGACTGAGGTAGACCTGAGTATGATATGACTTCAAAAAAGTAAAAAAACCCTTCAAGAACAGTTAAACAAGTAATTATCTTATAAAAAAAAAATATATATATATATATGGTTATTGTAACCTTGGGATGGCAGGTAGGAGTGTGGGAGGGGGAAAGAACAAAGTAAAAAGTGTACAGCAGAGAACAAAAGAAAGCCTCCAAGGAAGAAAAGAAAATATGGACAACTTTCAACATAACACACAGTATTTAATATGTAGGTTTTCTTGAAATGAAAAGTTATTGCTATATATTCTGAAACCTCTCCTATTTTCTGCTGTGAACATTTTTTTCTTTTCTTATTTTATGTTTAAGTTTATAATGTTTCTTTTCCTTTTCCTATGTATTTAAATTTTAGTATTTGCCTAAAATTAAAAAATTAAGATTATATTCAGTTTTGCGGGGTAAATTATTCTTCTTTGTAAGTCTATGTCTTTTGAACTCCATAGATTGTATTCAGAACTCTCCAGTTCCTTCTAATGGTGACTGCTAAATCCTGTATAATCCTTACTGTGGTTCCTTAGTACCCCAATTCTCTCTTTCTGGCTGTTTGCAGTGTTTTTTAAATGATGTAGAAAGCTCTAGATTTTGGCTATCATGTTTCTAGGAGATCCTTTGCGGGTTTCTTATTGAAGTAAATGGCAGATTCTTTCTATTTCTGCTTTTCTGTCTGGTCCTAAGAGATCTGAGCCGTTTTATTTTTAGATTTCTTCAAATATGGTGCTTAGATTATTTTTTTTTTTGGTCACAGTTTTCAGGTAACTCAATGATTCTTAATTGTTTTCTCCTCTTTCTGTTTTCCAGGGAAGTTGCTTTTCCTTTGAGCCACTTCTTATTTTCTTCCTTTTTAATATCTTCTTACTTTGAGATAATACTTATTGTGGCTTCATGGAGTCTTTGACTTCTATTTGGTCCTATTTTTGCCAGGGAGTTTTCTGGTTGGTCAAAGTATGGTGCTGCTTATGCCTAGCTTGATAATTCCCTTGCCATTTTCTCTTTGATAATGGGGTTATCTTTGACAGCTCTGCTTTCCTTTAGAGAATTGGCATTCTGTTTCCAGTTTGGTATGATCTTCCCACTGTGACTTTTTCTTTTTGATTATCCAATCACAATTCAGACTAGTGACTTTTCTAGATATGTTTTGGAGTTTTGGGGAGAACTTGTGCTTTTGCCTACTACTCTAACAATAACAATTTTAAGATATTTACATTTAAAGGTCAAAAATTTTGAATGAATATAATAACTATTATCAAAGGATTTTAATATAAAAATATGTAATTTTTGGAAATCAGATAATCATATTATTGATATAAAATGAGATACCAGGAAATATGACAAATAATAATGTTTTAAATTTTACTTTATAAATTAGTAGTCAAATACTAACAGCATTGCTATGACACCAATTATCCATTTCATGAATATATTCTAACTAATGATGATAGTGAGAGATTGTATTGTTAAGATCTGACATAATCCATCTCAAATTTGACTTCATTTGTGCATACTATATTAAATCATTGATGGGCTGTATTCAGTGTCAGAAGGGAAAATATTAGTTGTTAGCCTGGCATTTTTTGAATTTTATTTGGATAGTTCTTATTGGAAAAAAGTTAATATATTCATGTAGAGTTCTACTAAAAATACACAATAATTTTGATCATTGTTTACTACTACCTTCAGAAATGGTCTTACCACCATCATTCCTGGTGTGGGGTGGTCCAATAGGGAAAATATTGCCTTTATATGATCAGAACCATTAATTGTGATAAATAAGCATTAGAAGATTTCCCAATAAAGTTAGTGACAAAATAATCATCCCCTTTACCTCTTTTATGACTTAAGGTAGTTTATTTATTGCAATAGGATGTAAGAAAATATATTTTGGAAACAAGAAAAATCATTTTTCTTTACAGACAATATTCTAGTTTATGAAGAGGGTATCAAATAATTAATTATAAATTAATTGAGACAAATCATAGGTTCAGTAAAATGACAGGGGAGAAATCAAGTCCAAAACATCCTTAGCCTTTATCTATAGGAAGATATAGAAAGAAAAAAGTCTACTCAAAATATCTGTCAAATACATAAATGCTAATTTACAAAGATACACTCAAGACATTCAGCTACATTTTCAAAACACACCTTGAAGAAATTAAGACAAAATTTGGATTGATATTTATTACTTGTGGCTATGACCCACTAATAAAAGAAAAATGACAATGCCATCTTAATTAATTTAAATATTGATTAGTAGATATTCAACCATAAAGCATTTCTTTAAATAATTAGATTAAAAAATCAAATTTATTTCAACAAAAAAGAATAAAATTAAGAATTATGGGAGTCTAACGTTACAAAGGCATCAACTACGTTAAATTCTAAAGCAATAATCAGCAAAATTATCAAGGGTTGGGGCAATAGACAAAAACTTAAAGGATGTGAACAGGCAGTTCTCAAATGAAGAAATGCAGGCTATGCTCCCAGTCACAAATAATTAGAGAAAGGCATACTAAAACAACTCTGAGATACTACCTTCCAACCATCAGTGTGACAAAGTTGAGAGGCGCACAAATGCACCGTTTGTGGAGTTGTGAATTAGTCAAGTCATTATCGACAGCAATTTGCAATTAAGGCTGAAAATTCACTAAACTGTGCATACCCTTTGACCATCATGACCACTACTAGTCCCATGCCCCAAAGTAACCAAAAAAGGATGAAATCATATACACCAAAATATTTATAGCAACTCTTGTCATAGTATCAGAAAACCAACAACCAAGGAAGTAACCACCTACTGGGCAATGGCTAGAACAAGTTTTTGACATATGAATGTAACGGAACATTTACTACTGGGTCATAAAATATGAAATGAAAAAATTGATATTTTCAGATGCAAGTAGGAAGACTTTTATGAACTAATGCAGAATGAAGTGAGCAGATATAGATGACAATTATATAGTGACAACATTGTAAAAAGGAACAACTTTAAAGAATTAGAACTCTGCTCTATGCTATGACAAATTATAATCTCAGACAACCAAAGATGGAACATTCTACCCACCTTTTATCAGAGAGATGATAGAGTTAAAATGCAGAATGAGATACATTGTTCTTCAATATGACCAATGGGGAGTTTGTTTTACTGGACTGCTTATTTATTATGAGAGGTTTTCTTTTCTTTTCTTTTTATTGTTCAATTGGAGAAAGGAAGTGAGAAGCAAAAAATGAAATTAAGCCTAAAATTTTAAAAAATTGAAACAATAGTGGATGTGGCCGTGCCCCCTATAATTTGTAATAGGGAAAGAAGGAAGCCAGCTCTAGTCATTCTGATGTGTGTTCTAGATCTTAAGAGAAATATTTCAAAGAGTTCAGAGAAATCCCAGACTAAAATTCTACAAGAAGTTAGTCCACAGTAAGTGGGAAAGTAAAGAGTTGCTGAAGCCACAAAAGGAAATAATTCTGATGAGGAGAAAAGAAAAATAAGAAAATAGGAATTATCTAAAAGAGATGATTGTAGATGCACAGAAAACTCATCAACCACCCTTGATTTCAAACAGATACTATACCAATAATAAATACGTGTGTATGCATATGTTTGTGTGTTATATGTTTAAATACAGAGCAAATGTAAGCAAGATAAGATAAAATAGGATTGATGGAAAAACATGGTTGGAAGAATCATATCAGGAATGCTGAATCTCAGAATTAGTTTTAATCTAAACTAATAAATAATAAAAATAAATTAATAAATAATGAACTAATCTGTGTCAAAGAGAATCTAAAAACACCATGGCTTTTGTTTGATTGTTTAATCTATAATGGGGAAAGGAGAAGGAAGCAGAAGTAATGGGACCACTACTCAAAGTAAATGGGGTGATGTCAATGATAATCATAGGTACCATTTATATAGAACTTTAAAGTCAGCAACATATTTTATCTCATTATGTCCTCACAACAATGCTGTGAAGTAGTTGCACAAAATGAAGTCAGAGTTGATCAATTCCAATTTCATTTCTTTTCTTTTCAGCAAAGAGGAACACTTTTGCACTGAAAAGGACAGAATAAAATTGTTTTATATATATTTGATATCTATACGGATATCTATAAGGATATATTTGATATCCTTATAGATAAATAAAGTTATAATAAGTGAAATAAAAGTAATAAGCAAGAACTGGAAGGTACCTAGGTGACACAATGAATAAAGCACTGGAATGGGGACCTGGTAAGACTCATCTTCCGGAGCTAAAATATGGCTTCAGACACTAGCTATATGATCCTGGGCAAGTCACTTAATCTGTATTGGCCTCAGTTTTCCCATTTGTAAAATGAGTTGGACAAAGACATGGCAACCTACTCTGGTGTTTTTCCCAAGAGAGCCCCAAATGGGGTCATTTAGTTTGTCACTATCAAAACAACTGAATAATTACAAACAATAAGCAAGAATTTGCCTGCCCTTGATGAAAGCAAGTCATCTGGCCCCAAAGAACTGTATCTGTATAGTTCTATATATCTATATTCAGATAATTTTTTAGTAACTGTATTTGTAGTTGCTAAAAAATTATCTGAATATAGTTACTGAAGCAATGTCACTACTATTTAAGAGATCACAGAGAATGACCCCATGGGGGTACAGTGGATAGTGCCTTGGAGTCAGGAAGGCATGAATTTGAATCTGACCTCAGATACTTACTAACTACACTAGTCCACGCAAGACACTTAAGCTTTCTCAGACTAGTTTCCTCATCATGTTAACAGTAATAAGAAAAATAATATCAACCATACAGGGTTTTTGCCAGTATAAAACTAGAGAAGATTTGTAAATGCTTTGCAAACTATAAGGTGCTACCAAAATGATAGCTATTATATTTTCATTATACAGCAGGGGTGCAGAAGGCTAAATGTCCTCACCTTCAAAAGAAAAGGAAGAGAATTCTGTGTATAAAATGTGGCTGAGTGAACTTGATTTCAGTTTTGAAAAGATTCTCTGACATATTATTAAGAGGGTAGTTGGAGCAGTTTCATGGTGCAGTGGAAGGTGTACCAGACCTGGAGTCGTGAAGACTCATCTTTATGAGTTCAAATCTGTCCTTAGACATTTCCTAGCTATGTGACCTTGGGTAAATCACTTATTCCTATTTGCCTCAGTTTCCTCATCTGTAAAATGGGCTGGAGAAGGAAACAGCAAATTAATCTAGCATCTTTGTCAAGAAAATCGTATAGAGGGCCATAAAAAGTTGGATACAACTGAAAATAAATGAATAATAAACATCTCAAAAGGGGAATAACAATCACAAAAAGGCAACATGACCTCAGCAAGTGCTCAAACGAGAATAGCTGTTTTTTTTTACAGAGTTGGGGGAAATACAATGATCAGAGAATGCTACAGATTAGCTATCAACAAAGCAATTTGCAAGCATTTATTGTGTGCCTATTATATTTTTAGCATGTACTAAGAATTAGAACTAACAGTAAAAAAAAATTGAGATAGCCTCTGCCCTTTGGGGTTACATGAAAAGATTTTAGAGGAGAATCAAAGGTAGTACTTTTGGTAATTATAATATAGGTAAAATAAATGGCCTAATACAGAATAGAGGATAAAATAGGTAATTTTGTTTTTAAAAAAATAAAAATCATCTCCATTAACAAACTCGATGTTGAAAGGGAAATTTTTTTTTGCATCAAGAATCTTATCACATTTTGATATTTCATATACATACGTATATGGATATATGTGCATATATGTATGTAGATGACACAAATATATCAGATAAAGAACCATCAACCAATAGATAAGTAATCAAAGTATAAAAATGGGTTTCAAAAGAAGAAATGTAGAAAAGCAGGGGATGGTGGAGTAGAAGCATGGAACTGATTAAACTCTCCCACCAAAGCCCTGATGGAACTGAGAACATATACATCTTTAGAGATATCCCAGAGAAAGCTGCCCAAAACCTTTGAAGCCTTGGGTGGTATTCTACCTGACAAAGAACTCAAAGGTCAAATAACCGGCTGGGAATAGAAAGACACATATCCACTAGCTCTTCCTCTGCAGTCCATAAAATGCCTGTAAAGAAAGACCCTGAACAAATTCTAGAGCAGCAGAAGTCACAGAACAAAAAAGTGGAGGAGATTTGCCAGTCCAGGGTGACCTGAAAGGCTGATGGGAAAGGTCTGTCGCACCAGATGTGGAATGGAGCCCAGCCCAGCCATGGTGCCAGGAGCAGGACCCAAGCAGGCCTTGGGGGTGGAATCCCCAGTGGTATAAGCAGCAGTTTGCTGATCCCTCAACCCACAGGTGCAAAGGTCATTGAGACGGTTTTTTTCAACTGGCTGAGAAGGGAGCAGGGTCTTTCCATAGTTCTGGCATCAGGCAGTGGTGGCAGAGGCCACATTGGGTAGCAGCAGCTCCTACAGTAGCCTGCATCCATTGTTGGATGGTAAAACCTCTGGGGAAATGAGGATCCTTACCTCATCCCTGTATGGCGGCCCTGCCCCCACCTAACGCTCTTGGAGAAATTGAACAGCTGATCTTTATCTCACACCAAATGGTGGGCCTGCCCCCGACAAAAGCCTCTGGGGGAACTGAGCAGCTTATTTGAATCTCAGCCCCCAGTGCTGGCTTGGTGGAACTGGAGGTCAGGTGGCTGTGGAAAGGAAACTCTACTACTCACAGATTCCGGCCACAAAAGTTTCTGGTTGCTACCAGACCAGTGTACACGCTTTGGCTCTGCCACTTTGGAGGAATTGAGATCTTACAGATCCCCAGAGTATACCCTATTCTTGACAAAGGACACAAAAGTCAAGTAACTGGTTGGGAAGATGCCCAAAAAACGGAAAAAAAGATAAGACTATAGAAGGTTACTTTCTTGGTGAACAGATCTCTTCTCCCATCCTTTCAGATGAGGAAGAATAATGCTTCCCATCAGGGAAAGACACAAAAGTCAAATATGATATTCCAGAAGTCAAAG
>JAQQSK010011160.1:0-12385 GCA_028658325.1 Potorous gilbertii | reverse complement strand
ACACACACACACACACACACACACATACATACACACACATGCATGGAAAGAAAGAAAGAGATAAACAGAATTCACCACCCACTTTACAAACTAGGTACCCTTCCTATCTGGTCATTTAGTGTCTGAAATCATTTCCTTTCTCTGTCTCCCTTAAGGCAGAACAGGCTTCTTTTCCTGTCCCAATGCCCCAAAAGAACCTCAGTGACCCCCCACCATAAGTGGAAGCATAATTGGAAATTACCATATCCAGGAATTTTAGAACTCATTTCATCCTTAACGTCTTCTTAAGGGAGACATGCCCTCTAGAGTAATCCTAATAAACACCTCCTCCTGAAGCAGCTAAATTCATCTTATATTACTCAACTTGAGGTGGGAAAGAGAAGAAGAAGAAGAAGGAGGCGGAGGAGGAGAAGGAGAAGAAGGAAAAGAAGGAGGAGGAGGAGGAGAAGGAGAAGGAGAAGGAGAAGGAGCAGAAGGAGGAGGAGGAGGAGAAGGAGAAGGAGGAGAAGGAGGAGGAGGAGGAGAAGGAGAAGAAGAAGGAGGAGGAGGAGAAGAAGAAGAAGGAGGAGAAGAGAAGAAGAAGAAGAAGAAGAAGAAGAGGAAGAAGAAGAAGAAGAAGAAGAAGAAGGAGGAGGAGGAGGAGAAGGAGAAGAAGAAGGAGGAGGAGGAGAAGAAGGAGGAGGAGAAGAGAAGAAGAAGAAGAAGAGGAAGAAGAAGAAGAAGAAGAAGGAGGAGGAGGAGGAGGAGGAGAAAGAGAAGGAGAAGGAGGAGAAAGAGAAGGAGAAGGAGGATAAAGAAGGAGAAGGAGAAGAAGAAGAGAGAGAAAGGCAAACAGACACAGAGACAGAGACAAAGAGACACACAGAGAGACAGAAAGAGAAAAAAAACAGAAACAGGAAGAAAGATAGAGAGAAGTAGAGAATGACAGAGAGACAGACAGACAGAAAGAAAGAAAGATGAGAGACAGAGAGAGACTGAGAGATGCAGAGAGAGAAAAAGACACAGAGATAGAAAAATAAACACAGACACATGCACATACGTAGAGACACACAATAGACAGACATAAAGAAACAGACAGAAATGCTTAAACCAAGAGAGAGACAGAGCGAGTCAGAGAGACAAAGAAAGACACAGAGAGACAGAGACAAAACAAAACAAAACACAGACACAGACACAGAGAGAGAAAGAGACACACATACGTGAAGACACAGAGACACAGACAAGAAACAGAAACAGAGACAGAAATACTAAAACAGAGGGAGAGAGACAGGGAGACAGAGACAGATAGAAAGAAACAGAGAAAGACGCAGAGACAGAGAGAGAAAGAGACAGTCAGAAAGACACAGAGATAGAAAGAGATCAAGACAGACAGAAAATAGAAAAAGAGACAGAAAGACTGAAACAGAGAGAGAGGGAGAGGGGAGAAGGGGAGGGGACTGAGAGGGGAGAGGTTTCCTCTCACTCCTTACACCTCCTACTCTAAGATAATGGTAGTTTTCCCTAAGGTAATTATCAGAATATTTGTTAGTACTTCAACCAGATTACCCATCCTGACATATTGAGATAATGGCAAATTTCCAAGATCACATTGAGTATATATTATTCCTGTACTATCTCCGTGCTCTCTCTCATGATTTCTTCCCATTTCTCCCAAATAAAAGTTCCCTTCCATATGAAGTGACCTTTGAGGATAATGCCAAGGGAGAAGAGCTTGTATACATGGTACTGATGGGAGGGGGAGTATAATTGAGTAGAGCCAGGAGGGATCATAGGGCCATAGACTCTGAGCTTTGCCCTTATGAGTTATTTGGTCCAATTACTTCATTTTACAGATGAGGAGATTGATTCTTAGAGTCAGCAATTGACTCCTGCAAGGTCACCCAAATGGTGAAAGGTGATTCGATTACAACTCATCATAGTCCAAATTCTTTGCTGTGGATTTTTGAGTCCTTCAGATTGGGGAAGAAAAAAAGACTGGAGATAGCTAAGAAGCAATACAGAGCACAGCAAGTGCCAACAAATTTTGCTGATTTCAAGACTGTGAACGTTCCTCTGTGATGTCCTAGCACTTCTAGGACTTTACATAAGACTTCATGGTCAGCTGTGGCTAACTGCAATGAATACTGTAGGCAAAGAAGCAGGGCTGGCTTTCTTTCTCATGAGCAGCACCAGCTTCTGCTCCAACAAACTTCAGGGTGAGGAAACTTTTTTTAAAGGGAGTCAGACTGATGAAATAGAAACACACCTGTATTTGGAGAAAGAAGACATATGTTGAGTCCCACCTTGGAGCTTTAATATTTTCAGTAAGTCACTCAAAACTCTTTAAACATTTGTTTCCTGATTTATAAAACAGGAATGAAACTTGTGTCTTTCTAAGGCTATTTGCCATGAGGGAAAACTTTGTAAAACACAAAGTAACTAACAATGCCTGGTGGTAATAATTCTATAAAGTTGACATTGTATGGAGCCTTAGATACATTTTTAATGTATCAGGACTTCCACTATATAGATGAAGGAAACAGTCCCCTAGAAAGGCAGTGACCATCCCAAGATCATCAAGTTAAGGGGTTTCAGACTGGAATGCCTAGTCAAGTTAGTTTCTTTTCTACCATCCCATGACACATTTTCCAAGTTATCTATCCCCATCTATTACCACTGATAAAGCACCAAGAGACAATAGTAAAAGGAAAGAGAGACAGAGATAGAGACAGAGACAAAGAGGGACAGAGACAGAAAAAGTTAAATACACGTTTTCTAACACGTTAGCTGTGTGGTCTGGACAATTCATTCCATCTCAGTGATGACCAGTTTTCTCCTCCACACATCAAGTAATTAACAGGCATAATTTAAATGGTTACTAAGTTACTATATACCAGTTTCTATAATAAGTGCTGAGACTAATACAAAATATACAAAAGGAAATAATTCCCCATCTTGCAAGAGCATAATTTTCTATCAATCAACAACAAAAAATAAAATAAAGTGCAAATAAACACCCTTATATGTATTCAAAGGCTGGAATGGATTGCCCATTGGAATGGATGTAATGAGCTCTCCCCCTCTGACTGGATGACTCTTGAAAGGGATGACTATTTTACAAATGCCTTAGACGTTGATTGGTAACTGGAGTTCCGTTCCCAAACTAAGATTTCATGCATCTGAGATTTTCATGCTCTTAGCTTTTCCAGTACAAACCTTTTCTGTCTCCTCCTCACTCCTACAGACAAACTGGATTTAAACTTGGACTATGCACATTAACACTGGATCCTGTTCAGTTGGTGGCTTAGAGAGTGGAATAATGACTCATATCCAGTCACACGTCCTCCTCTAGGTGTGTTGTATTCTCTTTTTTTAACTTATGTTTTGGGACACCTTCCAGTAATATAGTACTTCATTATGTCAGATATAATATTTCAGTAGGGGTGTGAGGACAGGATAGGGGCATGGGGAGAAGGAAAACTAATCCTCTTAGAGAAAAATAATCACACTAAATTGTCTCCTAAATCAAGAACAAATCAAAATCATCAAGCATTCCTTAAGTGCAAATGACTGGACTAGGTGATATAATACAGCTTGACAATGAACATATGAAATAGTGGGTGTCTTTTCCCTCTAAAAATGGCTTGACTCTGTAACAGGACTGTGAACTGTGAACTTTAAAAACATGGTAATTATTTCAATATAATTCAACTGTTTTGTGATCCTATGTATTTAGTATATTTCAAAACATTATTCTGAGGAAGAATCATTCTATATATTTCCCCTGATTGAAAAAGGTGGTCAATTACAGAAATATTTAGCACCTGGAATAAAGAGGATGGAAGGAAGGCAAGAAGAAAGGCAAGAAGGAAAAAAGGAAGGAAAGATGGAAAGAAGGGAGAGAGGAAGGAAGGAAGGAAGGAAGGAAGGAAGGAAGGAAGGAAGGAAGGAAGGAAGGAAAGTAGTGAAGAGAGAAGAAGAAGAAGGAAGGGAGCAAGGGTAAAAGGATGAAAGAAAAGGGAGGAAGGAAGAATAGCAACATAGAAACCAAGGAAGGAAGGAAAATTTATCATGTGTCTTCAATGTGCTAGGTACTTCAAAAGTATTATCTTACTTCACCCTCACAATAAGTTCAGGAGGCAGGTGCTATCATTAGATCCATTTGACAATTAAGGATACTGAAGCAAACAGAAATTAAAGGACTTGCCCAGGGTCACATAACTAGCATGCAAACTCCTGAACGCTTGAGGATCTTCCTGACTCCAGGATGAGGTCTCTCTCTATTGTGCCACTTAACTGATTCTAAGGGGATCAGTTATGAATAAAGTTTTGTACATCAAAACTCTCTCTCTCTCTCTCTCTCTGTCTGTCTTTCTGTCTCTCTAATCTTTTCTTTCATGTCTCTAATTGTACCACCAAACATAACGAACCTGAATCTCAAAGGTGGGAAAGACTTTTGTGGATGTATAGTATCCCCATTAATCTCTACCTAAAAGTGGTCTTTCAACCTTTCTCAGAATACCTTCAATGAAGACAAACTAAATGCTACAGAAGGAAATCCTTTACACCTCAAAAGTTTACAGATCAAGTTGGTTTCAGTCACATATTAAGTGTGAATGAGTGTTACATCAGTTCTTGATTGCAGCTGAGAGTAGGGAGACTTATACATGGATATTTAACTCCCTTAGTTAAAATGAGGGTGAAAGCCAAGTTCATCCATATGCAAACTTTGTTTCCTTTATAAAATTTATATAGGACCACAGTAGCTCCATACCGTAAGTAACCCATTTCCACATACCTTCGTCTGATTACCTAGGTAATGGATTTCTCCTCTGACTGAGTCTAGTCTGCATGACTCTTCCTCTCTCACCACACATAGACTTTTGGATAAAAGCCAGCAAAGGGCCAATTCTTCTCTCAGATTCTTTGGCACTGAAAAAATGTTGAGGGGAGAACAGAACTCTGATTTCAGAGTTTAGAACACAATCCCCATCACAAACATTTTATGGTCAATCACTTCTAAATGAGGTTGAGGAAGGCTACTAGAAAACCACCAAGGGAAACTTGATCAATTGCTGTTTATTGAATGCCTGGGAAAAATAAAAATTTTGTTGATGTCAGCCAACAACATTCCACTAGCCCTTACACATTTGAAAAATGGGAAATGGGGGGGAGAGAGGGGAAATGATCTTTGGAATGAAAGAAAAAAAAAAGGAGAGATGATAGCTGGATGCACTTTTCTCCTCTGCTAACATTACCAAAGTCGTGGGTCAGAAATAGTTTCTTTGGATTTACTGACCACCTGCAATAACTTGGCAGTGCTAGACATTATTAAAAGTGATTAATCCTTCCATGACAAGTACCAAGGACTCACAAAGGAAAATGCTACCCACATTCAGATAAAGAGCTGATGGACTCTGAATGCATCTTGAAGCATGTATTTTCACTTTATTCTTTTTTGTATTTTTTCTTTTGATCTGTTTCTTCTTTCACACTGTGACTAATATAGAAATAGACTTTACATGATAGCACATATATAACCTATATCAAATTGCCTGCCATTTTCAGAAGAGAAGAGAATGCAGGAGGGAGAAAATTTTGGAATTCAAAATCTTGTAAAAATAAATGCTAAAAATTTTCTTGACTTTATTAGAAAATTTTTACTATTAAAAAAAGAGTGATTAACCCTGTTTGCTTATGGTTTTCTGGTCATTGCTAGCTGATAATGGAAGTCTCTGTGTAGTTGTGCCCTCTAGTGTCCAGAAGCCTCAATTTCTTTGATTCCCAACAATAGTTTCTTGAAATTTTGGGCTGTGATGGTGGTGGTGGGGCGATGTGAATTTAAATGTGGTCATTTTCCCCTGACATTCCTCAGGAACTGTTTTGAAATTTCAAGCTAAAGAAGATCATTCATTGACAACTGATTGGAAAACTCCCACTAGAACACTGAATCAAATAACGTTTTGTAGCCAGCGACACTTGTAGGTGGCAAACAGGTACCTGTGCCAAGAGCTGTGTTAAGATAGTGGGAAAATCATAAAGAATGTTTGTGAAATGACTGGCTTACTCAATCGTCTTTTAAATTCTAAATGCTAAATACAACTTGCAAGAACTTGGGGTTCAGTTACTCTAGAAAATGCAGTGCTACCGTAGAATTCCTCTTACATCAGGGGTTCCCAAATGCTGTCCTGAAAGCTGAGATGGCATATTTCTGTCCTTAATTCTTTACTGTCATCTATTTTGGTGTTACCACAAAGATCCAGCTCCATGATGTTACTATTCAACTAAAACGGTATCTAATTTAATATTTGACACATTACATTAACTTACTTTATTTATAAACAGAAAAACTGTCTTGCCTCATCCTGACAAATATGTATGGTACATGGCTTGGAGTTAACAGCCCATCACACAAGAGACATGAGCAGGCTAGCAATCCACATGAGTTCTCAGTAAGCTAATAGGGTGAAGGAGCTTTGCAACATATTATTTTTCTCCCAACAACATTTAAAAACAATGAGAAAAAAAAACTATTCATCTTACACAATCATCTCCTACCACTCCATTGTTCTTATAGTTGGAGTTTCCCTCCGTTCTCCTCTCCTCTCCTACTTCTGAAATTCTTGGTGTTTGAGAACTTTTCTCTTTTGTCCTCATTTCCTGATTTATGTTTTCTTTGTTTTTCTTCTCTCTAATTCCTTCCTTCCCTTCTTCCTCCCCTCCTTTTTTCTTTCTTCCTTTCTTCAACATATCTAAAACAGAGCTTATTATCTTTCTTTTCAAATTCCCTCTCCTAAATTTCCCTATCAGTTTTAAGGGAATGACTTTTCTCCCAGTCACTCAGGTTTGTCACCTCATAGGCATCATCAACTCTTCCCTCTTGCCCACCCCATACATCTGATTTGTGGTCAAAAGTAATCATTTCTTTCTGTGCTACATGTCTAGCATATTTCCCCTCTTCTCTGCTCATACCACCATGACATTAGTTGAAACTTTATTCACATTCCACTTGGACTATTGCAATAGTTTCCTAATTGGTCTTGTAGCCTGAAGTCTTTCATCAATCTAATATCTATTCTATCAAGATGCCAAAGCCATCTCCCAAGGGCAGAACTTTGACCACTTCATTCCCTTGCTCAATAAAACCCAGTATTTCCTCCTGGATAAAATAGAAAAGCCTTTGTTTAGAACTTAAAGCTCTGTTTGGAATTTAAACCCAGTGATTCCAACCTTTCCTGGCTTATATTCTACTCCATCATACAAAACTTACTACTGTGTCTTGAACACAGTCCTTCATTTGACACATCCATACTTTTTAAAATTTTATTTTATTTTATTTTATTTTAGTGGAGTCAGGACCAAAACACAAATACAAAATAAAGAAATAAAAAAACATATCATAAACTTAAATATTGGAATTTAAATACAAAGTAAGAAAGAATAAAACCTGCCACATGCATAGAAGGACATAAGAGAGGATTAAAAATATGTAACAATAAATTTTCATTTCAAGAAAGCCTGTATGATGAATAACATATTTTCTTATATTAGGTTGAGAATTGTTTATCTCTTCTTTGCTTCCTTTTGAGTTTTCTTTTGGTCTCTGCTGGGCAATTTATTTACTTTGTCCTTTTTACCCTTCCCCCATCCCCCAGAAGGCTACAGTAATGTTTAAATATGTTTCTCTATAGCTATAGATATATACATACACATATACACCTATATACATATATATACACTTTCCCCAAAATATTCTACTCCAGATCTTTGTTTGTATCTTCCTGCATATCTCTTGTTTCCTATTCACCCTATCTCCTATACTTGACTTCTACCCATTACCTTGCCCTCCTATTACTTACCTACCCCACCTCCAATGATCCCTCCCCTATCCTTCTATTCCCATAAATCTAAACCCCCTTTATATCCTTTTTTATCTATTTCCTCCCCCTCCCCTCTAAAGATCCCTCCCTTGTCCAGTTTTACTTCCTCTGAATTTAGAAAATTTGTATATTATTCTAAATATATATATATATATATATATATATATATATGTATTGTCCCCCCTTAAAGCAAGTTACCATAATTACCAGCCCTTCTCCCCGATCTAATTCCTCTGAATTCATGCTTCCCCTTATGCCTCAATTGTATAAAATAATTACTCTTTTTAGGTATTCCCAAATGGTTTTACATTTTAAATTAATATTGAGGTCAGGTTTACCCCAATCTTTCTTATGAGCTACCCACTTATTAATAACAAATTTAACCATACATTATACATTTATAAAAGGCAACCAGTCCTTATGAATTCCTATAATTAGTCATTGGCATATACTTTATATTTCTCTTGGTTCTTGTACATCAAATCTTCTAGTAAATTCGGGACTTTTTTTAAAGAAGTCGTGAAAATCTGAGAGTTTATCAGATGTCCATTTTTTTCATTCAGGATAATACTTAACTTTGCAGAGTATGACATTATTGGTCAAATCTGCATTTCTTTTGCCCTTTGATATATTATATTCCAAGACATATGGTCCTTTAATGTTTCTACTGCTAGATCTTGTGTAATTCTATTTGTGTGATTTAATTTTTGTATAATCTTGATGCTCTTAATACTTTATCCTTGAGCTGAGGGTTACAGAATTTGACTATGATATTCCTGTGATTTTTCTTCATAGAATCTCTTTTAAGTGGTAAATGATGAATTTTTTCTCTTTCTACTCCCTACTGCCACCTTTTTCTTATACTTTGGGACAATTTTCTTTAATTATTTCTTCTATTATTGTATCAAGAGTTTTTTTAATCATAACTTTCATTTCATCTGTTTATTTTTATAATGTCTCTTCTTAATCTGTTCTCCAAACTTGTTGTTTTTCTTATAAGATGTTTCACTTTCTCTTCTATTTTTTCATTATTCATATTTTGTGTAATTATTTCTTGATCTCTTATAATTTCACTGACTACTTCTTGCCCAATTCTAATTTTTAAGGTGTCATTTTCTTCCTTAAGATTCTGGATCTCCTTTTCCTAATTGGTTGGTTTTCCTTCTTGTTTTTCTTGGATTAGTCTTTTTAAAAAACTTTTCCTCCCTCTCTGTCATTTGATTTTTAAAATCTTTCTTCAGATTTTCTATGAACTATTTTTGGGCAGGTGACCATTTGACCTTGTTCTTTGGGGATTTCTTTGCTTCAATATTCTCCTCTGAAGACAATTCCCAGTCATCTCTATTTCCATAGTAACTTTCAATGGTTGGATTCTTTGTCCTTTGCCTGTACATTTTTTTGTGGTAATAGGCTACTTTTTGTAATCCACTCTAGCCCTGGGGTATGGGAAATCGTGCCTCTTGCCCCAGATTCTTCAGTTCTCCCCTGCAACTTGGAAGCAAAACCAAACCTCCAAACTCCTCTAAGTTGCCTGCAGCCAGATCCTTTCTGCTCAATGCTTCTAGACTCACAGGGCCTGTGCTGGCTCCTTCTTGCCATACTGTTCTTCATAGTACATCTGGGTCTGGAATTCCTTATCAGTAGGGGTTTCCTCAATCTTCCCAGGCTCAAATGTCCAATTTCCCCAACTATGTTCTGGTTTCTGGGACTGATGAAGTCTCTAAACCAAAAAACTCTAGGGCTTGCCATTTGTTAAAATGGACTCAAAACTGGAGGTATTTGTTCTTTGCAGGGACCAAACTTCTTTCTGGGATTTCTTCTGATCTTGACTTGTTCTGGGATGACCCAGGTTGTGTCCCTATTTTTAGTTATCTCCTCCCACACTTTGTCCACCTTAAGGTGCTATTTTAACTCTTTTGTGGAAGAGAATCTTGAGAACTTGGAATTTTCTGACTCACTATGCCATCTTCACAGAATCCTCTCTACACATCCACACTTATGCAATGATTTATTCCCACAAATGAAAAGCTCTCCTTGCCCCAACATCCTCCTATTGGAGTTCCTGATGTTTTTGAAGATTGTGGTAAAGTACCATTTCCTCTGGAATTCAGTCTTGCCTCCCCAGTTTCTTGTGCCACACCCTTTAAGATTAATCTCTATAGGTTCTGAATTTATTTTTCATATTCTGATTGGTGTGTAGTAATTGTGTCATAAATATTTTATGAATTGAATTGTTCATGGAGTAAACATGTTTAAATTGAGTCAGGTATGCTCAGATCATACCCTCAAATAAAAATTATTCTTTATCTTGGGTCGAAGTTATGGTGATTTCTGTTCTATTCTCTAAGAAGAAGCCCTTTTCAAGCTAGGGCTTATATTAAATACTAGAAGGGTTCTTAGGTATAAAATACTATTTAAAAAACTAAATTAAAAAAGAATCCTTTTCAAGACATTTGAGTTTATTTAAATAAATGGAAATGAATAGTGAAGTTAACTCCCAGTATTGAAAATCTTATCCCTCAATTAATGTTTTTGTCATATGATTTGTTAATTATTACTCCATTTTATATATAGATGCTGTGTCACTGCTGTGTCATAGTTGTCTCACCCTCACCCTTCAGTGTCATGATTTGTTTTCTGGATAGTGACTGACATATCTTTTATGTTGAATTTCTGGTTTTTTTAATATATTCTGTGTATCGATTCCATGTTACTTGGCAAAGATGGAGTTAGAAGCTTTATCCTACAGACAATCAAAGCCTTCTCTGGTAACCATGGACATCACTCTTATTCAAAAGTCTCCATGAGTTATGTTTTGCCTCCAGGGTAAAAATAAAAAGAAACAGACAAAAAGCCCACCCTCTACCTGACATTTCAGACCCTTTCAAATCTTCCTGGCAGATAGTTCCCCAGGCCTATTTTCATATCTCCTCCCTTCATATCTTCTCTCTTCTCAGCAAACTGCCCTCCTGGCTGTTTCCCACAAACATTGCTTTCTATCCAATCATTTAATCTTTTTATGTTCTCAATTCCCTTATCTACAAATTTGAAAGACTGTACCAGATGATTGATGAGGTCCTTTCTGCTGCAACATTATTTGACTCTCTATTTTTAAACAGTTTAAAAAAATTTTTTTTGTCATTCTTTGAGGATTGATAATTCCAATCCCCAGTCTTTTTTCTGTTTTTCTTTCCCCTAATAAATAGTAGTAATGACAGGTTGAAGTGAAAGTCCTAACATTATATAATGTTCAAATTGGCAAGTACATTGGAATTTATAGAAGCCAACTATCTAGTTTTTATAAATGAGGAAACTAAGGCCAAGATCCTCCTTAAGTCATTTTCTCAAAGTACTATAGCTCTGTGTTGGAGCTGTTGAGACAACTGTTAAGGTCTTCTGCCTCCTATCTAGACCCTCCTCCCCACCACAGCACATTGCTTCCTGCTTATTTCTTTCAGGGGAATAGGAATCTATAAAGACATAAGTGAGGCTGGGATATTGGGAGGCAGCCAGCCAGAGAACTGAGCCTGGTTATATCAATAGAGAAAAAAAAAAAGCAGAGTCATAAGCGCATCTGACTGTCAGTTCAGACTTTTTCAAACAGTTATTGAATACATTTAGACTTGGAAGGTCTTTGTGCATGTCTGCTGTTAAATAAAGAAAAGGGCTTCCTTTGTATATAGAGAAGTGAAATTTCACATGGGATTAGGCCAAGGAAAGTTCTTTTTTTTCTTTCCACAGCCTTACTAGTTGACAACACTGGGAGTTCTTAACATTTGAATAATAAAGGGATGTTACTGAGGGTCACACTGCAAAGGCATGAGCTAAACATATATGAACAGAATCTGTGTGTATGGGAAAGTGGGTATGTACACATGTATGTATATATACATATACATGTGTAGATACCATATGTATGTAGATATGAATAGTGTGAAGTCATTTATATCTCTCAGTCTCTCACAGTGCACAGTATCATGAGGCAATGAGGTCCAGTGGAAAGAGCAAAGTCTCAGGCATCAGAGAACCTGGGTTCAAATTTCATCTTTTCGGCATGCTACCTTGAGGAAGTCACTTAAATTCTCTTTTGTTAAATGAGGAGATATGATGAGATATACCATGAGGTCTGTTGGGGTGTAAGCTCCCTTGTCACATGAACAGTCTCAGATTAGGTAAAGGTGAGGGCTTCTAAACTGCAGAGCTCTCACGAGGCCCCCCAGGGAACAGCTGGGAATTGAGGAGTGAATCACGAGCTATCTTGTTTTTCCACCCCTTCTCAATGGAAACTTGCTGGGGAAAGCATCCCACCCTTGAGATTAGTCCGTGGTCTGAGCATACCTGTTGTTGATTGGCTAAGGGGCTGAGAGTGTGCTGTCCACGAGCAAACTATGAAGCTAGGAGAGCTTAAATGAGGACAGGAAAGCCTGAGGAGTTGGGTTCCTCTCTCCTCCAGAAAGAGAGGGGGGCTCCACAAGGAGATCTCATAATGCATGCTGATATGTAGCTGGTATTCAGAAGAAAGCCTA
>JAQQSK010011159.1:0-12386 GCA_028658325.1 Potorous gilbertii | reverse complement strand
AAACAAGAAACCTTCAGAAACTTACTATCTTCAGAGTGTATTGAAGAAGGTAAATGGGAAAAATAGGCAGTGGGGGTCTGATTGCTTTTAATTTGGGCTTTTAAGATGCAAAAAGAAAGGGTAAAAGGAAGACTACATTAGTATGGAAATATCACTCATCTGCAAGTCAAAGATTGAAGGGGAAGGGGATTATGTATGCAGCAGACAAAAAAACTAGAATCTAAGGGGGTACCTTAGATTACCTTTGACAACTGAGAAACAGCTGAACTGTGGCATATTAATATAACGGGATATTCCTATGTCATAAGCAATGGCACATGATGATGTCAGAGAATCTTAAATAATATGAATTGACATCTAATGAAGTTAGCAGAACCAAGAGAATAATTTATACAAGGACAACTACACCATAAAGAAAAACAACCTTGAAACACTGTATTTTGAAAGATCTCTGATGAAATGTGACACTCACACCTCCTGACAGAGAGGTGATACAGGGGCATGTATGTTTGTCCTTCGTTGCTGAAGAAGACCATGCCATCAGAGAAATGATGACATGACTTGCACTTGACTTTGCTTTGGGAGAGAAGGCTGTGCAGGTCACCAGTCTCACTTCTCCTCCAGAACCTGAATCCAGGGACCAGATATTCATCACGATGACTGGAGATGACCCAGGATGAGGCAACCGGGGTTAAGTGACTTGCCCAAGATCACACAGCACAGCTAGTGAGTGCCAAGTGTCTGAGGTAAGATTTGAACTCAGGCCCTCCTGACTCTTGCACTGGTGCTCTATCCACTGCACCACCTAGCTGCCCAAAGAGAGGTGATACATACAAAATGCAGACATACATTTTCAGACATGGTCATTTTGTGGATTCATTTTGCTTGACTTTACTTTTTTCCCATTCATTTTTCTTTTGGGGATGGGAGTATGGGACGCAGAGAAAATAACAATGATGCCCAAAGAAGAGGGACACTGTAGCCCTTTCTAAAACGCACAAAGAAGTTGCTGCTGATGGGTTGTGTGAGCTTGGGAGCTACAGGACGACTCAAGTCAGCTGAGTAACTGTACGAAGTCAGACATACTCCTGGAGCAGAGGGCCACCAGGTCCTAAAAACAGGTAAACTTGACCAGGTTGGAAACATGTAGCAGATACTTCCAGCATGGAAAAGATAGGGAGAGTGAGTTGTAAAAAAACAAAACAAAACAAAACAGAAGAGAATAGTACCAAATGAAGGTGATTTTGACAGCATGTGCTGAACTTAGATACTTTTTTTAATGCAAGTGATATGAAATGGAGATTCACAAATTCATAAAGAATTGTAATTTTGTTTTCTGCTGTATATATGGAAATGTTTTTTTAGTTGTTTCATATGGGATAGGGTTAAGCTACAGTAAAGATAAGGTTGAAGGATCCAACACAACTATAGTAGAAAGGCAAAATGGCAATGCCCAGCAGGTCCAGAAGGTGGGTAGGAAGGCAGATGGTGATGCCTAGGGGACTGTGAGCTCATCTCTTTGCCTATCAGGAAGTATAAAAATGATATCTACAGTTACAAGGTGAAAACCACCAGGTAAACTTACTCCTTCTTATAGTCACACATACTAACAGTTTACTAAGAGGGAACTGGTCCTTTGGAAGGAAAGAGAAAGGTTCTATTTTCTTACCTGTGAGAACATAGTCATACTTATTTACGTTGTTCAGCTTAAGACCTTCATACAGCTCATGGAGTTCATTTGAATTTAACACCTGACCTTTCCAGTATGGATAACCTAAAAAAAATAAATAAAAGTACTGAAGCCTTTACTTACAGTTATAAACATGATTAATATCAATATTGAAACAACATTTGTTTCCCTAAAGTGACATTCTGGTTACAAATCACCATCTTTTTATCATATTTTTAAAATTTTATTTCTTTATTCTAAACTAAAATAACATACAAAACTCATAATACACACGAGTTAAACTGTTGATTCAGATATTTTCCTGAAGAATGGTCAGTGTCTCTAAGTAAAAGCCTAAAATCACAAAACTGGTTACTTTAGCTTGGGGTTGTTCTAGGGTAATTAATTCCTTTTTAGATTATCAGTAATCATTTCATCTCCAAGTGCAGAAGTTTCAGATAATTTCCTTCGAGCATGTGGGAAACACCTAAGAGCAAAATTGGAAGGTAGCAGCAGATCTTTTTAGAAATCTCAGAGATAAGAGGAAGGAGCCATTTACAAAACATTATTAGCTCACTGAATGGTGGAGGAGGCTGCCAGAGAAAGTAAAGAAAACATCCAGTACAACATTCCTTAGTTGTTGCCGGCATTCTGCACAAGTCTGCTTACCAGAATAATAAGAATGAAAGTAAACTGAGCCAGTATATTCAGTATAAAAGATACCACTCTTGGCTTTTAAGTTCCATTTTGGTAACTAAGGGAGCTTGATGTGACTGGTTTAAGTAAAGAGAGCTCTGATGGTAGTGAGGGCAAGACAGGTCACAACTAGGATCCCAAAAATCTGGGAATGAAAGGAGTCTCCAACCCAGAAGTTTTATTGCATTCCAAAAGAGATCCGAGACAGGGAGACAGGAGAAAGAGATATGGTATCTTTCCCAAGGGACAAGAAAGCCCCAAGTTTATACTTTTACTGATCCCAAAAGGAAAGCAATTCCCTCCACTGAAGGAACAAAGGTTGGGTGGGCTTTCCCCTGGGGGTAGTTTCAAGAGAAGTTCAAAGGGAAATCTGATGAGACACTAGTGCAATAACTGCTCCTGCTAAGACAGTCTCCTCTGTAGTAAGGGCTTAATGTTATAGATTCAGCTACAGATAGGGAATGCCCTTTGTCCCTTTTCCTGTGGCTGAGATGAGGTGCTATTTCCACCAGAACTCAAAAAATTCCTTTGCAGCAAGTTCCCCTTAGGGATCTTTAAGGGAAAAAGAAAATTATTTTCATAGATGAGATCTGTTCTACTTCATTGCATTCCCTCCCACAGATCACCATGTACCCTCTAGACCAGTCAGCCTCAGGGCAATCAAATCTCATCTTCTGAGTGGAGTTGCACCATAATGATAATATCTTCAGAATTTAGCTATACATCTCTCTGCCAGGGGGAAACTATATAGGTATGGGCTGATAAAGTGGGAAAATCTGAGAAAGATATAAGGAGAATAGGCACTTTAGGCGAGGAAGGGGGTGGAAAGGAAACACAAAGCCCACTACCTTACTATCAGAGGGTGAAGACACCAGGTTGATGTAAGAAAGCACCAGACGACTAGTCCAGGAGTACAGGGAAATTCAGAATTCAATCCTTCAGCCCCACCTAAGCCCTACCCCATTTAGAACATTCCAAAAGGTTTCAGAAGATACACCACAGATGGAAGAGATAGGCGTCTTTTGTATTTGTGCAAGTCCTTTGGCAACCTCTATGCAGATTCATGGGAGTAGGGTCACATGGAAACCCTTGAAATTCCAAGGCGGAAGAGACCTGGCAGTTTACACTGGACTATAGGAACCTACAGTCTTCATTTTGCTATAGCTGATCTGACTTCATTAATGTTAAAGACCAAGCAGCCCAGGCCCAGATGAGTAGCATGAGCCTACGGATCTCCCCAATACATTTTTTCACTTTCCCTTTGTTTATGACAGAAGCTTGCTTGTGCCTGGGAATGAGTTTAGTATCTCACTGTCCTTTCCCAGGATTACCTGAACTCTCCCTCATGTTGCCACATTATAATGGGCCTGGAAACCTGAAAGAGTCATCCCTTCCTGGGGATACTGATGTACATCCCTACACTGACAAAATTTTAACCAAGTCAGGTGAGCCAGGGTGTCAGAGTCCTTGGATCAGATGGAAGCCCTGATGAGGCAGGGGTAAGCAATCACCTATGAAAATCCATGGTCCAGTCCACTCAATCAAGTTTGGGTGAATTCAATAAGTGGGGCAATTCTAGGAATACTCTGGAATAAGCCCACAACCTTAAGAAGAAAACCCAGAGACATTCAAATTTTGGAGAACCCTCTTTCCCCAACTGAGTAATCTAGTTTCTTTCCATTTACTAAGTCACCCACAAGTACACCTCTTAGAAATGGGATCCATTGGAAATTTTTTAAGGCCAATGAACTCTTGAGGCAAAATGCCTTCCACATCCAGAAAAAGAACTATGGAATTGGATCACAGACAGAAACAGACCATTTTCATTTGTATTATGTTTTGTTTTGTTTTGTTTGATGGTCTCTCCCATTCATTTTAATTCTTCTATGCAACATGCATTTAATAGGAATGTACATATAGAACCTATGTAAGATTGTACACCATCTCAAGGAGGAGGTAAGGAGGAAGTGGGGAATGAGGGGAGGGAATGGAAAAAAATCTAAGATATATGGAAGTGATTAAAAAAAAAAAAAGAAATGGGGTCCAAAACATGGCTACAACCATGGAAGATGTCAAAGCAGGCTATTCAGGAGTCTCTCCCCTTGGGTTCTTAAAGGGTCCAGGTTGCTGAAAGTCTCTGTCTAGAAAAAATAAGCTGACAGGAATGTTTGGCAGGTGGTAGCCAGAAGGAAACCGTTGGACTTCTAGAGATACATGTTTCCCAAAGGGAAAACTCACTATTATCTCTTTTAAAATGCAGTTGTTCACCTGTTTTTTGGCCCTAGTGGCTAATAGATAACATGGGGTCACACTCATCCTTTCTGTCCAGAGTTGCCTTTCTGGCACTGGCAGGACACAGGGAGCTTCTATTGCTGAATGGGAATGCTTCCATCAAAGTCATGCTTGCCTGGGTCTCAGCAGATCAGTGCCTTTCATTTCATGGACCTACCACTGAGATCTGAGATTTAGTCCTTTCAAGTGGAGGTGGACAGAGGGGAAAGGGAAGAAGTCTAGTTTTTAGCTTTTGTTTTGCACTATTTTTTTCTTTGCCATTACTGGTGACTCCTTCAGAAAGGAGAGAGAGCTGTAAATTTTTCTTCTTATTTTTCTTTTTCCCTTTAGTACTGGCTATGTCTAATAAAAGTCCCCAAAGCATTTATATGTTAGAAGGTCCTCTAGAATATCCTTAAGATTTTGCAATTATGGATGGTAAATAATAGGACCAATATCTACCAGGATTCCCCATTACTTTCCCACATGGATAAAGCTAGTTTTTGCACAAAAAGTCAACAAAGCTGGGTCAAATTGGTCCAGGGAATGAGCCAAGGATCAAGCCGTTTTTCTTGGACATAACTTTTCCTGGTAGCATCTGGCCATGTAATCATGGCTTCCTGGTCATCTAACATAAAAAGGCCCATCTCAATGGGGCTAGGGTCCTTCAGACTTCATGAATGCTGAGTGCCCACTGGAGTCAATATATCCAACCCTGCTGATCAGATATATTTCTCTATGGAGAAAAGGGACAGGGGATAAGTCAATTCAACCTAAGTTCTGGAGCAACCTCACTTTCTGTGTCAGGGCTAAGTAAATTTCATTTTCTTAACTGCTCAATGACCTATGAGTACTTCATTTTGTTCCCATATTAAACCTGAACTGACAAGAGTAACAAATGAAATCAGGTCCACCCTTAATAAATGGTCAGAAATGAGGGAACCATGAGAGGATAGTGTCACAGAAAACAATGGACATTACTCCAGTTATTACTGAAATAAAAGAAGACCCATTCATCTTCTGAAGGGAGGGTCTAATTGGAAAAACATTCAGTGCTCATGGAAAGATCATTTAATATATAAGAGAGTGACAATACACCCTCACTTAATTAATATATTTAATGTTAATACTAATCAAAATGCTGAGGGGTTTCTTCATAAAGCTGGATAAAATCGTACTGAAATTTATACAGAAAAAGCAAACAGGAAAGAATGTAAAGGGGTGATAAAGGAAGTCTTGTACTATCAAGCTTTAAATCATATTGTAAAGTGCATTATCATCAAAGTGATCTAGCACTATATAAAAAAGAGAAAAAGCATTGTGGTACTCAACAGAAGAGATCAGAGATATAACCACATACATATAAAACATTAGGGAAGAGAGAAGATTTGAGCCTGTGACTTCACAGATTTTCTTACAAATGAGGAAACTCCAGCTCTCTACCAGTGAAAAGTGGTGTCCTGTCTACAAATTGCACAGTCAGTACATGCCAATCATAAGACTTGATCCTTATTTCCTGGCTCTAAGGCCAGTCCTTCACTTAACAAGCCACAATTCTGCTACAAAAGATTAGTGTTTCCCAGAACTACAGAAAATAAACTAAGGAAATGTGGAGTGATGATTCGAGTCAGAGGACCTGCTCCTAATGCTTCTTCCCTCTTCCCACCTATCTAATCAATTGCCAGACATTATCATTTCATACACAGCAAAAACTGTCACATGATACTACTTCTCTCTACTCAACCATTTCTTATTAGGTTCTTATCACTTCTCACCTAGAATTCTACAACAGCCTTGGCACTGGACATGCCCCAAGTCTGAAATGCCTCCTTACCCATCCCTCCAAGAGTCCCTCAAGAACTACCTACAAGAAATTTGCCTTTCCAATTATTCCCCACAACTGCCAGTGCCCTCCCTCCCAGACTACCTCATATTTAGCTGCTTTGCATATATATTTATTTATTCTACATGTACTTATGAATGTCTTTGTTGTCTCTCCCATTAGGATGTAAACTTTTTGAGAGTAGAGATTCAAAAAAATTTTTTTGTATTTATCTCTAACACCTGCACAGTGACCAGCACATAATAAATGCTTTTTTTAAAAAAAAAGTTTGTTGATTTACTAATTAATCTTTATGGTCCCTTCCATTTACAAAATGTATTACCTCTAGGTGAAATTCTAAAAGTCAAGGAAGGGCAAAAAGAAAAGATATATAAAAATTATTAGACATACTATTAAACAAAGCAAGTTTTCTCTTCTGTTATATTCTTATTCTAGCTAAATAATAAACCAGCTATACAATAACAACGACCTTTATACAGGCAGTTCTATTCTTAAGTCAATTATTATCACACTCTTTCCTAAGTTGTCCAATAAAAAGCATCGCACCACGACTTAATTATACCAGGCTGAAAAAAACCTTTTTATCCTGCCTGCATGGGATTCACGTATCTTTGATCTCAGGAACAGTCTCTACTTTCCTGTGTCACTTTGCTCTTGGTTCAAAGTGATGCCTAAACATGTAATTTAGACTCATAAAAATACCTGATCATGTCTTTCTCAATTTTACATATTCTCATTGTATTACAAATCTACAAATTACGGCCAGCTTTAGTTCATCCATAACCAAAGTCATTTGGAGAAGAAATCTCAACATGTATTGTTTCTACATGGTATGGCCTCACCAGGAATGATGATTATGTGGCCTCCCACAATCAAAATCCAAAATCTGGTCCTTTAGGATAATCCCTTCAAAACAATCTGAGAGTTTGTAATTATTGGTGATGCTGATGTCAACATTGTTCCTCCTTCTATACAACATTACAATTTAAATGAAAATTACAAGAGTGGCAATGTAATATAATGGGCAAAACTATGGATGCAAATTTGGGAAGACCTGATCCATGTCCAGTATGGGACACTTTATGTCAGTGTGACTCTGGGCAAGCCACTTAACTTCTCAATGCCCCAGGTACTTGTCACTTAATAAAAGTTACTACAGATGTAGCAGAAGTGGGATATTTTTTCAAGCCTGTAATTTGAAGCCTATTTTTAAATAAAATAAATTACCTGTATGATTTGAAAACTGGACAGAATTCACTGTGTCAATTTCAAATCCCAAAACCTGTAATAGAGACAGGACAAAATTTAGAGACCTAAAATGAAGTCCTAAAGTTTAGAACATGCCTAAAAATAAAGGAAATAACAAAAATCAAGATATACTTCAATGACTACATACCTACCTCAAAGCTTAGGATTTTGTTTTAATATACACAAACTCCATAAACAGATGCCATGGAAATCTGGCTTACAATTTATAATCAGATGATAGAACAGGGCATACTAATATAAAAGACCCACAACAGAAACACAGGTTCAGGGTACAATTGCTGCCATGATACATATGGGCTAGACCTAATTTAATACTTAGATTTTCAGTGTCCCTCATGCCTAGTAAAAGGTTCTTCTGTTTCACTTTCACAATAATGTTTGTGAGAATACTATGCATTCTAAGGCCTATAGGATTTAATAAGCCATATTAAACTATTTACATAAGAACTCAAATGAAAAACAATTGATTGATAAATAATAAATAACAAAATAAATAACATAAAACATAATAAAAC
This sequence comes from Potorous gilbertii, assembly GCA_028658325.1. Taxonomy (NCBI): domain Eukaryota; kingdom Metazoa; phylum Chordata; class Mammalia; order Diprotodontia; family Potoroidae; genus Potorous; species Potorous gilbertii. Next base: position 4,123 of record JAQQSK010011159.1, on the reverse strand, counting down.
AAATAAAAATAATATAATTGATAAACTCATATAAAAAACTGATGCTTACTTTGTATACCATGTTCCTGAAAAGAATAATTACTATTCAAACACACAAATATGAGAGAAAGAATCTACAAAATAAATACAAAGTAGCTATGGAGATAAAACCCCAGTGACTATGGGAACAATAAATGCTTTGGGTAGAAGCTGGCGTTTGAGCCGCTTCTTAAAGGAAAAGAGGGTATCTATGAGGATGAGAAAGGAAAGATTACATTAGCAAGAAAAGGGACGGCCCACTGCAAAGATAAGGAGATATGTGAGAATCAGAAATGACCAATTTTGGTTGGATCATAGAGTACAGAAAATATTAAGCTGATAGGTTATGAATGTCTTTAAATGACAAAAAGAATTTATACATACAAATCCTAAGAGACAGGGAGAGTTCACTGAGCAGGAATGACATAGTCAGGTTTGTGTTTTTTACTTTGGCAGCACTGAGCAGAATGGAGGGAAAGACGAAACAGGTGCATCAATTTAGGAGGCTACTGCAGTTGTCTGGGTGAAAGGTGATAAAGGACAAAACGAGGTGGAAGTAGCTATTTTAAGATAATAGGAATCAGATGCTAGAGATGTTATGGAATGGAATGAAATGAAAAGCCTGAAAGACCGAGTTTGTGGGTTATTAATAATTACCTCTGCAGGTGATAATCAACCCTAACTGGCAAACAATTAATGAGAGGCTGACATTAATGAGGAGGTAGGCTAAAAGCCTTTGGCTCCTCCTACTGAGGACACGGAATAAGAAGACTCAACTGCCTCCAGCCATCGGGACAAAGGAAGCCATTTCTACTCAGACCACTCTGGTTGGTTCTCTCCTTCATAAACTGACATTTCCTAAGAGCAAGAATTCACCTAGATTATATTCTGTTTACACTCTAACACAAGTGAGGTCTTCTAGTTGGGTGGGGTCTACCTAAGACTACAGATCATGTACCTGGAAGATTTGGGCAATACCCTTTAGGCTGACCGGGCATCGTCTCAGTCAAACTGCAACTTTAAGTTAAAGACCTTAGTTTGAAAAAGGCCCAGGTCCCTCACTGCATCCAAGGCCATCTCTAGTTGTCCTGATCTATATCTCGACACTGGACTCAGATGGTTCTAGAGCAGGAAGTGAGTCAGGTGACTTTACACAGCCCTCCCTCACTTAAATCCAATTCACTTGCATGTCATGGCATCACCTCCCTGATGTCATGGTCCTCTTGAAAACGAAGGCCAAACAGCAGAATCAGAGACTGACTGGCCTACAGGGATTGGTTCCTGAATGAGGAAACAAAGGGGAAAAGCCTTAGGCCACATAATATAAAATAACAATCCCTACTCTCAGGAAGCAGAAATGGAAAGATCTGGCTGCTGATTGGATATCTGTGGTGAGGATAACACTGAGGTTATAAAACTGAGAATCTGGAAGAACAGCGGTGCCCGTGGACAGAAACAGGGAAATTTGGAAGAGGGAGAGATTTGAGAAATAAAAAAAATAAAATAAAGTTAGTTTTGGACAATGTGTTTGAGCTATCCAGACATTCAATTTGAAATGTCCAATAGGCAGCTGATGACACAGGACTAAAGCTCAGGGGAGTGATGGGGTAGATATATAGCTCTACGAATTATCAGCATAGAACTGACAACTAGCTAGGATGACCAAATAAGAGTGTAGAGAGGAAAATAGAAGAGGGCTCAGGACGGTTTTGGGGAACACCTAGCTGGGGAGGAGGCAGGATATGGATGACTAGCTACAAAGGAGTCTGAGAATAGAGCCAAGAGAGAACCCAGAAAAGAGAAAGTATCCAGGAGGAGAGGGTGGTCACTAGTGTCAAATGCAACAGGCAGGTTGAGAAGGATAAAGACTGAGAAAGAATGATCAGATATAGCAATTATGAGATCCCTAGTAATGTTGGAGAAATCAGTTTAAGTTAAGTGAAAAGTTGCCAAGCTGCAAAAGCTTGGGGAATGAGAAGAGAAGGAAGAGACTGTTTAACTGTCATGGCTAAAAAAGGAATAAATGAAGCCCAAGAGTGAAAAAGGGAGAAAATTAAAAATTGTTTTTACATGTAACTGGTGGGTGAGATGAGGAGATAGAGACTTTTCATAATAAAAATATGAGCAATATTGTATTGTAATATTTCTAAATAAAAATTTCTTTTCTATATGGTCTCTCTCTCTGGATACCTGAGTTTCAGGTATCCATGACCAGTGGACAGTCAGTTGACCACTCCCTTTTTACCCCTCCTGTCTTTCTTTGTGAAAGTGCTGTGGGCTGTAGCCAAAAACTTGGAAGTTAGTCAAATCTCCCCTTTGTTTGTTGTACTGTTGCCACATCAACATTACCAGTTCCCCCTTCTCTCCCTCCCCTCCTTTCTAAAGCCACATCAGCAGTTAAGTTAGGTATTAAACAAAGTAATTGTGTTGGGATAGGTGCAGATTTCCCAGGGTTTGTCTAGTTTTTCGTGCTTAGATTGCAAGCCTGCCTCCCAGACAATGGAGAGGTGGAATAGTGGGGAGGTGGGATTCTCTGCATTAGGGTATAAAAATGTGCTTCGATTTCTGTAAATTGCCTCCTTCCATTATCCCCGTCCTGGTAGGGGGATGCCCCTTTCTTGCGAGAATTGTAATAAATCATTTTTTGTTCTTATCAAGAAACCTTTTTGATTATTTAAAATTTTGAGTAAGGTCTTTTATCCCACACACTGGGGAAAAATAAATGTTTCTTTAAAAGGAGAAGATGACTTCTTTTCTGAGAACTGCCTAAACTCTAATCTTGCAAAGAAATATTACAAAAAAGAATTCTTGAGAGATTTTGGCTGCTCTCTTGAGGGAGCTAAATGGTGGGACTGTATATACCAACCTGAAGAAAAGTCAGTGGTTGCAGTGATAGTTAAAAATATCTGGGGATGCACATTGTCAATGTCTGATAAAAACAAAATTCAAACTTTTGTTATGATTAAGCCCAATACGCTACCTATTGTACCACCTACCTTCCCTCGGTTATACCTCTGTAAAGAAGGGAGAGATGAATTTCCTCAAGTTCTCTCTAGGATTAGATAGAGGCGTTACGATTATATATTGTTCAGTTTTTGTTTTATTTTGCACTGTTTTACATTTAAGCTTTCTGTGTATATTTTCAAAGTGATTGTGAATAGTGTTTTTTTCTCATTGTCTTTGCTTCATCCACAAATGTCCCCATGATTAAAAAAAAACTTTGGATGGCATCTTTGTTATACTGTTAATAACTGTACATCCAGTAACCTTGATGTTTATTTAATACCAAAAGATGGAGGGGGAGGGGGAAACCTGACAAAAAGAAATGAACAAAAGTTTATGTGAAAAGAAATTTTTCCCTCTACAATGAACAAAAATGCTTTTCTGCCAGGTTTTCTAGAAAACATCTGTCTCTCACCCAGCTAGAATTCACCAAGAAGCCTTGTGTAAGGAATAGGTTCAAATTCCTACCAAATATCCAACCAATTTTCCTAAGCATATTTTTCAATACTGATCCTTTCTCCAGATTTTATCTTCCATATATTTGTCAATGTTTTCTTAACAATGGGTTGATTATCTGGTGTATTCATTCTATTCCATTGATCTAGTTCTTTTGTTTTCACGCAATACCAGATAGTTTTCCCTTTCTCCCTGTGCCTTACACTGAAACATTCTCTGTCCTCACCATAAACTCTAGTTCCTCCATCTATCTCTATGACTTCTCAGCAGAGAATCCTGACTCACACTTAAAAAATTGAGACTACCTTTTGTGAGTTTCCCTTTTAGCAAGGTGGACCCCTGCTCTGGCTTTGATTTTTCCTATTTTCAAAATCTTGACTTTATACATAACTATTTTAACTTAATACAGTTATCTGCCCTTCAATTTCCTTGTTCTTCTGTCACTACTCATGCTTTTCCAAACCCCAATACTGGATTACTCTCTCCATCCTCACTAAAGATTTGAAATAAACACTGTAATATTTTTTCAATGACTTGAATAAAGGTATATATAATAAATTCATCAAATCTGCAGATGAAATAAAGCTGGGAGAGATTGCTAACATATTGGATAGCAGTCAGATTCTAAGACAATCTTGCTAGAGCA